>CP139507.1:446761696-446884128 GCA_021014915.2 Artemisia tridentata subsp. tridentata | reverse complement strand
TGGACGATTACAATTCCCTGGAGACACCCAGTTTGTGTGAATCCTGTTCCGTGATACCATTTTTGGAAATCAAGCATGTATATATTTTGTTCTAGTTTAAATTTCTTGTATCAAATAAAAAAATTCAAAACGGGGTATGCTTGGTATTCTTTTGATCCTTTCATTACTTTATATGATCGGATTGCTAGGGACTAGCAATAGCTTAGTGTGGGGGATTGATGAGTGTGTAAATACTCATCATTTTATACCCATAATAGACACAAAAATGACCTAAAATACTGAATTATATTGCAGATATCCTTGGTTTGTGTTTTATGTGTCTCAGGTACTGAAGGATTGAAAACAAGGCAAAACGGACAAAAACCGAGCTTGGATGGGAAAAAGAGCAAAAACGGACATTTTTGGGTCGACTCGACACCATTTGACTATGAAGACGGAGTCAAAGTCAAACCCGGGAAATGGCATTTGGACGAGCTTGGAAAAACGAACCCGAAACCAAAAATCACATTTCACCATTTACCCTAAACCTAATTACCTTAAACCTAATTACCAAAACCTTAAAACTAAAACCCAAAACTATTAATAAAAACCAAACCCGGATCCAATCCACCCACGACCCACCCTTTTTAGCTAATAAAAACCAGTCAAACATCTCAGCCTCTTCCCCACTTGCCCGCCTACAAACCCAGCTCAGCATCCATCATCACCCTGCTACACCTCTGCTACACGCCTCCCCCCTCCTCCAATAAGAAGCCTTCACAAGTACTACCTCCCCCACTTGCACTGTACTTGCTGTAAACCTATAACCCATTTCCCGCCAAAAATCAATTCAAGGGCTAGGATCAATTTAAAGCCAATCCAACTGCTGGGATTTGTTAAAGGAAGCTGAGAGAAGTTTTTGGAGTGCTATAAAATGCCACACACACACAGAAGACCAGTAGTAGATTTTAGTTTTAGTTAAGTAGTAAATTAGCAGTAATCGTTTTTAATTAATCAGTCTCTACTTATTGTAATTTCCCATTTCAGTTGTTAATTCAAGTCCATTTCAGTTATATTGATCTAGTTTCAAGTCACTTTGTATTGAATATTCAGTTATAATCAATTTCAAGTTGTTTGTTAAGTCGAATAAGCCACAGTCCTTTTAAATTATCATCAAAAGCCATAAAAACCCTTGCTATAAGCTTATTAATATCAGTTCTAAATTTGGAATTTGGAGAAAAGTCAATGAAAGTCAAACTGGGTATAAATAAGCAGTTCTGGGTATAATAAGCTGGTCTTGGAAGCTTATGTTGGGTTTCTAGCTTGTTGTTGACAAGCTAGGTGTTTCTGATCCTTAAGTTCATTGTTCTTTAATTCTCACAGTTGTAAGTTATTTCTAAGTTTTTGCTTTATTTCCTATTTTCACTGTTAAATTGCTTATTTATAACTTATCATTGTAATTTTTTGGCTTATTAGTAGTTTTTGATTATATGTCATCAGTTTCTTAAGTCTTAAATAGCATTTGCTCATTTTCCTTAAAAATACTCATATAAAGCCAAAAACACCCAAGTAGCCTAAAGCTTATTTCCAATGCTTAATAATGGTTGAAATTAGTTCATAAGTGCTTAATTTACCTAGTTACTAAGTTTTCAATCATACCTCAGCTTATTTTGGTCTGGTTCAGTTTCAATTCCAAAACAGCCCATATAAGGGACTGTTTGGCTCATGGGTCAAAACGGGTAAAGATTACTTACCACTGTTCATTGGCACATGGGTTGAGTTAGATTTAGATTATCTCAGCTTAATTAGGTAGTTTTAGGGTCATGTTAAGCTATTTTTAAGGTATTCATAGGAATTTAGTTTATTCCTTGATTTTTAGATATAAGATGTTCAATAAGCTAGCCATAAGCTCAATCACTTTAAGCTCCAACTTTTTGATGTTTATAGGTCCCTTAGAGTCTGAAACAAGTGGTGTTTAAATTGACTTAGACCTTGGTTCAAGTATTGCAAAAATCAGCCCACATCAGTAACTTAGAATGCTGAATTTTCATATTTTGAAATCTGCAGCAGATTTCTTTCATTTATCGTTTCTTAGTTATACGTTGTTATTAGCTGAAAATTGGTACGAATATAGTTCGGTAGCTTCTCTAATCATTTCCATTTTTTGCATATTTTTTAGATTCTTTTTAACAGCTTTTAAAGGGCTTGAAAAAGCCCTTTTTGCCCTGCTCTCTTTGTGTATCAACAGACCCCTAAGGTTACTTGGCTTAAGTTGTGCTTATCAGCTTATTGCAATTAGTGTTTTCTGTTCCATTAGCTTATTCAGACTCTGATTAATCCATTTTAGCTTATTTCAGTTTATGTGATAGCTTATAATAGCTTGTAGCTTATTTGATAAAAACTAGTTCTAATTAGTTTAAGAGTAAACTGTTAAGCTATAACAGCTTAATTCCAGCTTATTTTTTAGTTTTAAAAATATTCTCTTTTCAAAATTTAAATATATTTTATAAGTTTTAAAAAAGAAAAATACCAAAAAAATAAAATAAAATAAAAAATTTCAATCAAGTCTTTTATAAGCGGCCACCTTATTCTACTTTTTTCTGTGCTTATTTTAAGTTTTCAAAAATATTGTCTTTTATAAAAAGTGCTTATAATTAAGTACTTTATCAGTTTCGAAAAAAAAAATCCAAAATCTCTTCGTTTTCACTATTCACGACACGTTTCCACGAACCGAGATCACAAGTTCCATTCAAACCTTCGTCGGGGATAACGACCAGGGTTACACATACTTCACTTGTGTTTCCTTGGAAATAAATTACACGTTGATTCCAGCGAATCATACACATTCTCTCTCCCCTGATGGTTACGATTAATCAGCCCATGACGTAACAGTGAAACGTTAATACCAAGGTAACAAGTTGAACCACTGATCATCTCTGCGGTTATCAACACCGGAATAAATGATTAAGCCCGATCACGTGAACCTGTTGTGCGTCCTTGGTGTACACATTTCTCTCCCCCATGATGGTTACGATTATTCGGAATCATCATCATGATGTGTACATGCAGCGTAATGAAGTGTACATGAAGCATTGACTAGAAACCCTTTGTTACTGATTGTACCAGCCCGTGAGAAGATGTCGATTAGCATTCCATGACCATGTTCTTCAACACCTTGATAGACGGAGGAAGATGTAGTGTTGGAGAAACATGGTTTGCACGACTCCTGAACTGACGTATTCAGGAGTCGTATGACCATTTCTCAATCATCAATCAACATGTAGATTAATATTCACCCTTTCCCCCCCCCTCAAAAATTGTATATGCCTGCCAACTGCAATTTTTGATGATTGAACTAGTGAATATGAATACCATCAACGGTAAGTAGCTCCACTTGACGGTACTTGATGACTGACATGTTGTTTATTCACCCTTTCCCCCCCTCAAAAATTGCATATGCCTGTCAACTGCAATTTTTGGTTGAATAAGTGAATAATAGTATACTCCAATATGCGTCGATCCACTTGATGACTGAATAAGCACGGAGAGAGCATGAAACTTGATGATGAGAATGGCCATAAATAAGAAGACTCCTCTTCTTTTGAAGATAAAGTGCACTCAAGCGTACACTTTTCTTTTCTTTGATGAACGAGGCCTGAACTGATATGAACAGGCATCATAGCCAATGAAGAACGAGGCCTGAACTGATGTATTCAGACGTCATAGCCGATGAAGAACGAGGCCTGTACTGATGTGTATAGACGTTATAATGATGAAGAGCGAGGCCTGCACTGATGTGTACAGACGTCATAATGTTGAGGCCCAAGGCTTGAACTGCTGTGTTCAAACGTCATAATGATGAAGAGCGAGGCCTGCACTGATGTGTACAGACGTCATAATCAATTCCCCTCATATGTTGTGAGCAGCCTGAGTCCAAATGTCAAAGGACAATCCGTACGACCTGCATTTGAAAACAGACAAAAATGGAGAGTTTGGAGTGCCGGATCCCCAATTTAAGTTGGGGTCCAGTTGGTTAGTGGGAACAGAAGCATCATTCGCCCGAGTCTCAGTAGGAGTTGGAATGCTAGTGGAAGTAGACCTAATTAAAGGGCACTGTTCTCCTACAGGAAATTTCCTTCCAGTTGGCTTCCATTGACGTACAGGCACTACTTTAGATTTAGTTATCCTAGTTAAAGGGCACTGTTCTCCTAAAGTGAATTTCCTTCCAGTGGGCTTCCATTGGTAACCAACTTTAGCAAACCTATTTCCTGTTGCTTTCCAAGTTTGCTTAATTTCTCTAGCTCTCCAAACTTTCTTAACTGGGGGTTTGTTGGACAACTTCAGAAATTTCTCAACACATTTATCATGATTACGCGAAATTAAGCATTCATTACATGTCTTGCAAAGTGAATTAGGGTTTGAATTATGATTCTTTTTGCTCAATTCTGACTTATTGTTCCTCATGTGGTCTTCTACTTTCTTCTTAGGAACACTTTTAGCTGGTGAAGTCCTAGAATTCTTTATGTTTATCCTAGGTTTTGACTCGCTAGCTTTAGTGTCACTATTAACTCCTGTAGAAGGACTGATGGGAATCTTAGTCTTTTTCACTTCTAGTTGCTGAACATGTTTTGATGTGTTGGGATCTGAAGTTTCCAAGGGTACCTCAAAGGTTACATGCTTGTTCTTGGTAGTGGATGATGATGCACCTAATCTATCTCTTTGGTTGCTAGACTTGGGACCCGTGCCAATGGCATATTCTAACTGTTCCTGGATCCTTTTTGTGAGGACGCAGGCATAACCTACTGCCTTATCAAGTGGTTTTTCTATTCTGTCCTCTTCCACAACCTCACGAAGAGTATCAAGTCCATCCCTAAGGTGACAGAGATACATTTGATGAACAGGTCTGTTGTTTCTCATGGGAAATGGAATAGGCCCCACATCAACCTTGTACATTTTACAAGCAGAGACCTTTGATGCAACACAATTACAAGAGGTGCATGGCATTTTTCCTTTCACCTGAGTCTTAAGATTCTCAATTTCATTTAACAAAGAGTTATCTTTTCATTATGACTATTTCTAGTAACTTTAATTGAGTCATATAACTCTTTGTAATGCTGTTTAATCTTAGAATTTTCTTCTCGAAAACACTCATTTTCATAATGTAACTTATTGATGGTGTCTTGATATTGAAAATTCTGAGAATCTGAAGACGAAGGTTTATTGGTGCCATACACATCACATTTGTTGGATTTCAATTTGGCAATTTGGGCCCTCAACAGTCGAATCGTGTTTGTGTGAGCTTGAATTTTTTTCATCACGTTTGCTTAATTCAAAATATGTATCAAACTCAGGAGCTGATTGCGTGGTTTTGTAACCTTACAACAGGTTTTACCTCTCGAGGGATCTCAAGAGGCTTACAACCCCACCAGGCAGTGTACCTGACCGATGTAGTATAGTGTAGTGGTAAGTACGGGGGATTGATCGTTCTCCACAGGGAATAGTGTTCGTTAGGTGTGAAAGGCTACTCTAATTAGGTCTAAGGGTTGAGGAAGATTCTTTTTATGTTTTTATAATTTTATGAAAGCAAGTAAAATCTCGGGTTTGAAGGAGTGGGCGGAATTAGTTGCTAGTCAACTAACCCAAATGACTACGAATGCAAATAAAATAAAATAACAAAAATGAAAAGTGGTGAGAAACTTATGTGTAGAGAAATGTGTTTACTTAGATCTCCTTACTCCCTAACTATCTTTTACCGGTTAATTAGTGTGTATTAGTTGCGTGGATGACGGGTGTATTCCTTAATACCATTCGTGGGGTGGCGTACTTACTTCCCCAACTCTACAAGCTCCTACTTCACTCCTATGTCGAGCTGGCTAGGAAGCTCCTAACATGGGATCACTAGAATTCGCTTGTGCATTAAATACAACCATAAAAACCTTTAGTACGCGTTTGGTTCATGTTTCTTAAGACGTTCAAGCAAGTTACCGAATAGGAAGTTAGCCAGTTTTCTTAAGCCTAACATAGATAAACAATCATCCAATACAACTAACAACACACTAACAACCAATAATCAATAGCTAGGTTTCATTAGATCTAAGCAAACACAAGATAAAATTAGCCTAACATGTTAAACAAAAGACAAGCATAAGATAGAATCAAACAACACATAGACATATTGAATGATTAATTGATAACTTATCTTTCAATGAAACATGGGAGATCTCAAGGCAAGAAGCCCTGAAAAAGTAGCTAAAATCGTCTTAGGGTTTTATCCCAAAATTCCACACACTAAGCTCTCTCTTAATGACAAAAAATTAGAAAACTATATATAGATTTTTGGATCTGACGGCGTCACCTTATGCATTGTGACGCCGTCACCTCGCCGCTTTTAGGGTTCCCGGGTGACCTTCTTGACGCCGTCCCTCTTTAGCTCTTCAAAAATCCATTCTGGCCTATCAAGGCTTGACGCCGTCGGATCATGAACGTGACGCCGTCCCCTTATGATTTAAGCCGTGACGCCCTTGATTTAGTTAAAGCGTGACGCCGTCGGAATTCTCATGCTAACTCACTGGCCCGTCATGAGTAAATTTCACATCCAACTTTTCTTGCCAAGGCATGACGCCGTCCCATGTTAATTGTGACGCCGTCAAGAGTAACTTTCAGCCGATTCTTGAGACTTTGCCGTTTTCTTCACTTTAATGCTCCAAAAACGTCCAAAATGCCTCCTTTTCCAGATTTCTCCTCAAAAGTACCTAAAATGACAAAAGGAACGATTTAGGGCAATATTTGATCAAATAAATACGATTTCGGGCTTAAATGACCCCTTAAAAGCGGTACACTTTTCGCCTCATCAAATACCCTTACACTTGAGATTTGCTTGTCCTCAAGCAAATGCGCTTTTATTCTAATCAAAATACAAGTTAGGGGTCATTTAATGCAAACATAAAAGTAATTACAACAAATATTCGTTCCACTTCAATCATAATAAGCACGGAGATTACAAACTAGCACCTCACAAGCAGTGTTTAGATACTCACATCTCTCAAGTGTCATCAAAATAAATCTCATAAATGAAAACGGAAAATATCTCTCACTACCTGTCATAGCAAATAGATTACCATAGGCTTGGGAAAGGATCGAAAACCTCCTCCACTAGGCGTAAGCACCTAAGATAAACTATCAAAGAGGGCTTTTAAATGGGTTATAACGTTAGGTGTAGGGAAAAGGAAAACACGGTTTTGTTGGATACGGGATATTTTACTGGTGGCGAGTTAAAGATCTTGATCAATTACATGTACTATACAATGTTGCTAAGCCAAGACTCGACTCGATCTTAAGCTAAAAACGAAATAACAAAATAACAAAAATATAAAGCAAACATAAAATGAAACGGGATGGTAGTCCGTATGTTTTTTCTATTTTTTCTTTTTCTCATTTTTTTGTGTTTTTCTTTATTTTTTCGATTTTTTTTTTTTTTTTTTTTTTTTTTTTTTTTTTTTTTGACATACATTCTTGCCCTACCATCCAAAATAATACATCATAGGGGCGTTGCATTCCCCTTACACTTGAATTTTTACATAACTTTACAAATACTAATCTAATGACTCGAATTAAGATAATTGAAACACTTGGAGTACTTTTAAAATATTTAGCACATATGGGGGTAATAAATGATGTTCATCCCCATTACTCCATTATACTAGTACTTTACCCATGAGTCCCAATCGTCCCAAAACAATATGTACAAGGATATGACTCGACTTAGCAACCATGTAATCAATTAGATAATTAACTTGGGTTTAAACAAATGTTGACACAATAATGCACTAAAGATGAGTGCATACAAGGTAGGCTAAGGCGATTTGGGTGTACATTTTAGTGGGGTGTAACAAATTCTTCCTTTAAGTAAAATGCTTAAAGGTCGAAACGAAAAGATAGGCTCTGAGGGGTGTACTAGGGGTATCGTGTACTAAAAATGAGTACAACGCAAAGGGTGTGGGAGAATTACTTGACCAATGTAGCCAACGTAATTATAACAAAAACACAGGTGTAAAACAATGGGTTAATCCTAATGCCTCTTATCATGTAGTAAATCTAACTACACGAATGTAGTCTCACTTGTGGCCTTGGAATGGTCCTAACGCAAGTTCTAGAATCTAAGTGCTACCGGTACACACATCATAGCATAAATGCTTTTCCTACCAATTCTAGGGGCGAACCTCACATATTTGGGGTGGAAAATTTTTTAGTGGTACGGTTTTTTGTGCTAGTCATATAACTCCTATCCGTGAGACGCTTATTAGAACTAAAGTTTCACTCCTATATGTTGTAAAAAATTTTAAATTTGGCACTAAAATTACCTTAACAAGTATTCCTCTCAGTTTTATTACACATCTACTATTAAACAAATAAAAATCAAGCGCAATTGTATTCTCTAAAATCGTACTTTTACCCTCCCCTTACACATAAGATGAACATTGTCCCCAATGTTCAAATAACAAGATGTAAAAGCATAAAGTAAAAGAATGAAATCAAATACTCCCCTGATTCGCTCGTTGGATAGTGAAATCACACGGTTAAATCTTCCTCCAAAGAGAATGTTGAAGCTCCATGACTAATACATCGCCATAAGCTTGATTCCAAAAACATCTCCTTGTCCAAAATAACCTGTTAAACCTGAGAAAACAAACACGAAAACCTGCATAACATCGGCGGGAAAAATCTATATATAAGGATATAATGCTTGTGGAATGATAATTTTGCAGATTCCTGGAGATTATAAGTTGGAGATTTAATAAAAACTTTTTATGAAAACAAAACTTTCAAAAATTTCTGGAAATTAAATCTGACGCCGTCAGGTTATAAGGCCTGACGCCGTCAGAAATGATCTGACAGAATTCTCATGTTAAGTTTTCGGAAAATTTCTGGAAAAACCTATACCTTACTTCCTGGAATTCCTGCAAAACTTCATTATGACTCGATACAAGCATTTGACTCAAACAAATACTAATATGCATGCTTATATCTCATTGTTATCGTTCATGTTCAATCTTGTTCTTAAAAACAAATTTGGATTTCCCTTACACTTATCTTTTGCAAAATACCTTTATATGTAGTTAAGACGAAGTTAAAAACAAAATAAAGCATTTTCACAATTTATATTTGAGACATGAACAGTAAACAAAAAGAATAAGAAATGCATACGGAAACAAATAAAATTAAATAAACAAACAATCAAACAAATAAAGCAAATAAAGCTTGGGTTGCCTCCCAAGAAGCGCTTGTTTTTGTTCGAGTCATGAGCCTGACTCTACCCTTATTTAATGGATAAAGGAGAGGTTTTCCCTACACTTAGGATTAAGTGCGGGTGATAGTAGCGATACACACCAGCTCGGTAGGAGTATGCCACGTGAGGAAAGAGTGGTGGATGAATTATATGCTCAAAGGGGTGTGCTCCTTTCATCATAACCTTACCTAGTTCACTTTGGTCAATGGGTGAATTAAAGTTTTCTCCTAAAAAGGGATCATTTTCTAACAACTTCGAGAGACTCCTAATTGGGAATCCATCTTGACCCAATAGACCCGGTTTAAACCCATAATGTTTCTTGTGATCAATCATGAATGGGTGATGTAGACATGTAAGGTCATTTTTCACTCCTATATTGTCTTCCTCACTACAAGGCCTAGAGTCTACTACCTTAATCTTAACATTACCCGGACTACATGGTTTGATGGGTGGATCGGGACCTAATTCAATTCCTAAGTTCACATCTAAGGATGGAAGATTAGGTAACGGTTTTGGTTTAGGCTCCGGTTCATCAAAACTAGGAACTTTCATAGAACTAAAAGAAAGGTTATGACTACAAGTATTCAAACCTATTTCTTCTAGTTTTGTTTCTTCCAAAGGTTCTACTTCAATTGGGGTTCCTATAGTCCCTTCTACTTCTTCCGGGTAAGTCACGGGCGGTGTGTGTATGCCTCGAATGATGGTAGGACTTGTGGGGTACTTGGTGGGCTTATGTTACTTACCTCATCATTTCTTATGTCAAGATCACCTATATCCTCATCATGTGTTTTAGTAGGATCTAACCCTAACATTTTCCCAAGTATCTCAAGTGCTTCTCTAGGCATCTCAACTTCTATGTCCGAATCATAAGGATCATCCTCAATATTCTGACTGCTATATACAAATTGCCTAAAAGATTCATCATGTGTTTCTTGAGATTCAACGTCATCAATCATAAAACCTAGGTCTTTTTGATTAATGTGATCATGTTCGGCTAAATCCTCCATCACATCAAGGTCACCTATGTGTTCGTTTTGTACTATGGCATTACATGACAACCACTTAGGTATCTCAACACTAACATATTCATCCCCAAACAAACTTGTTTCATGATCCTCGAAATTTGTGGTCAATTGACTTGTACTAATGTTTGTTGGGTTGTCTACTATATAATAATATTGGGCACACTCTTCAATAGCTTCCCATGCTTTCTCAGCACTTAATTCCCTAAGATCCCTGCCGGCAATATGGTAAATGTCCCTTTGGGCATGTCGGTCGACATGATTGTAAAAGATTTGAGTTAGGGACCAAAAATCGAAGTTATGATGAGGGACTTTTTGGAGTAAATATTTAAAACGAGTCCATGCATCATAGAGAGGTTCATCTTTATGTTGTTTAAACATCAAGATGTCATATGGAGTGGGTGAATTACGTGGTTGGTAGTATGGTGGATTCGCGTTCTCCATAATGGTGAACGGAAGAGTCAATGGAAATTACGAACAAACACACAAAGAAAAATAGATAGACTAAAGAAAACCTAAAAAAAAATAAAAATCTCACTAGAAAGGAATCTAGTGAGTAGACCTAATAGAAATAACAATTCAACCTAAACAATAACTATTCCCCGGCAGCGGCGCCAAAAACTTGATTGCGTGGTTTTGTAACCTTACAACAGGTTTTACCTCTCGAGGGATCTCAAGAGGCTTACAACCCCACCAGGCAGTGTACCTGACCGATGTAGTATAGTGTAGTGGTAAGTACGGGGGATTGATCGTTCTCCACAGGGAATAGTGTTCGTTAGGTGTGAAAGGCTACTCTAATTAGGTCTAAGGGTTGAGGAAGATTCTTTTTATGTTTTTATAATTTTATGAAAGCAAGTAAAATCTCGGGTTTGAAGGAGTGGGCGGAATTAGTTGCTAGTCAACTAACCCAAATGACTACGAATGCAAATAAAATAAAATAACAAAAATGAAAAGTGGTGAGAAACTTATGTGTAGAGAAATGTGTTTACTTAGATCTCCTTACTCCCTAACTATCTTTTACCGGTTAATTAGTGTGTATTAGTTGCGTGGATGACGGGTGTATTCCTTAATACCATTCGTGGGGTGGCGTACTTACTTCCCCAACTCTACAAGCTCCTACTTCACTCCTATGTCGAGCCGGCTAGGAAGCTCCTAACATGGGATCACTAGAATTCGCTTGTGCATTAAATACAACCATAAAAACCTTTAGTAAGCGTTTGGTTCATGTTTCTTAAGACGTTCAAGCAAGTTACCGAATAGGAAGTTAGCCAGTTTTCTTAAGCCTAACATAGATAAACAATCATCCAATACAACTAACAACACACTAACAACCAATAATCAATAGCTAGGTTTCATTAGATCTAAGCAAACACAAGATAAAATTAGCCTAACATGTTAAACAAAAGACAAGCATAAGATAGAATCAAACAACACATAGACATATTGAATGATTAATTGATCACTTATCTTTCAATGAAACATGGGAGATCTCAAGGCAAGAAGCCCTGAAAAAGTAGCTAAAATCGTCTTAGGGTTTTATCCCAAAATTCCACACACTAAGCTCTCTCTTAATGAAAAAAAATTAGAAAACTATATATAGATTTTTGGATCTGACGGCGTCACCTTATGCATTGTGACGCCGTCACCTCGCCGCTTTTAGGGTTCCCGGGTGACCTTCTTGACGCCGTCCCTCTTTAGCTCTTCAAAAATCCATTCTGGCCTATCAAGGCTTGACGCCGTCGGATCATGAACGTGACGCCGTCCCCTTATGATTTAAGCCGTGACGCCCTTGATTTAGTTAAAGCGTGACGCCGTCAGAATTCTCATGCTAACTCACTGGCCCGTCATGAGTAAATTTCACATCCAACTTTTCTTGCCAAGGCATGACGCCGTCCCATGTTAATTGTGACGCCGTCAAGAGTAACTTTCAGCCGATTCTTGAGACTTTGCCGTTTTCTTCACTTTAATGCTCCAAAAACGTCCAAAATGCCTCCTTTTCCAGATTTCTCCTCAAAAGTACCTAAAATGACAAAAGGAACGATTTAGGGCAATATTTGATCAAATAAATACGATTTCGGGCTTAAATGACCCCTTAAAAGCGGTACACTTTTCACCTCATCAGGAGCATTCAAGGATGTCTTGACATTTGATATTTTGCATTTTTCTTCTAAGTGTTGATGTTTGAGTTGCAAATTCAGATAATCAACCTCTAAATTTGAAAAATGTTTAACCATGTTATCATGGTCATCATTTTGAATTTTTTCAAGCAATTTCAAATTCTCCCCCTCAAGCTCAACAACACGATTCTGGGTAACATCTAAAGCAATAGCATACTCATGAATTTGGCAGGCAGTTAATGTAGCATCAGTAGCAGTGTAAAATATGTCCTGAGCAATACAACTAGCAATCAAGTTCTCATTGAAGATGAGAATATTCTTTCTCTCAATTTCATGACTCTTAATATCTATCGCCTTTTGTGCTACCTCATTTTCCATATCTTTAAACATTGCTTTCATGTCATTAACTTCAGATTTAAGAAGTTTTTCCAATTCTTCAAAATGTTCTTTGAGAAGTTTAAAGAATGGTATGACCTCAGTTAAGTAACACCTTTTTGTTTGTTAGAAACCCCTTTCCCCCTCTGTAATTCCTGTTGGTGTGATTCTCTTCTTACATGTTTTATCAAAATCAGCAAATAGTTGACAAAGTACATATATGCTAATTAATGTCTTACATTCAGTAGGAAGAGTTAAAGGAACTAAGTGTCTAGGTGTATTGGGAGGATACACCGTCGCAGCAGCAATTTTCCTAAGGGATGGGGTTTTGGCTTTAAGCTTATCAACTTTCCTTTTTTTCATATCAATCTTCCAAAAAATTTGTTCAGGCGTTAGCTTCTTTTGAGGTGCAAACACAGTCAAGCAATTCTCCTTATAATAGTCATGGGGTTTGACTATTACTCGCTTGGCTATGCGCATGGGATCCTTCATTTTCTCATTCACTCTTTCTCTTTTCCATACATCAATTTCATCATTCTCTTCTGGAGATGAGACATCAGGTGGGGCATGACCAGGCACAATCATTAAGTTGGCATCATATAAGGCAGGTTGGGCTTTCTTAGCAATCCTAAGATAATCTAACTTGGGTTCACCTACCTTACTTTCACTATGCTTGTCACGCAACTTTCTGTGCTTATGAATCATTTGGGCAGTCTGTCTGGTTTGGTCTTGTGTGTACAACTTATCTTCAAGCTTATTCTTTAATGTTTTAAGTCTGGTGAAATCATTTAAGAGTTGTGTTTCCTTTTCTTTGAAATCTTGTTTTATTGTATTTAAGTGTTGTTGGACCTCCTGTTTCTGTTTAACAGTCTGATCCAACTGATTTTTCAAAGAATTTAACTCTTGTTTTAATGTTTCTTCCCTTAAATTACGCTCTGAGATAAGAGTATGCATTTGACTTTCCATTTTCTGCTCACGTTCAGTTAGTTCAAACTTAGCACGCTGTTCGTACATGTTCACTTGATCTTTATATATGTTAAATCTAGTGGTGAGGGAGTCATTAGGGACAAGCACAGTGTTTTCATGCCACTCACAAGCATTATCTAAGGCACTAGCATTATCTAAGGCATTCAGATTATCTACAACACAGGCACTATTAACAACTGAAGATTCACCAGTTTGTACATCAGACATGTTGTCATGAGTCACATATTGTTCATATGGAATAATATTACTATTACCCAGATCAACAATATCTGATTCAATCACATCTGTCTGTTGTACTTCGTTGGGAATCTGCAGTTCATTATCCACATTATAAGTGTCATATAATTTTAGTACCTCAGATATCACAGATGCATTGGAGGTACCAGCCTGTTGAGGTGATGAGACCATAGAGGACAAGTTAGCCATGAAGATTGTTTGAGTTGTTGGTTCATCATCCACATCCGAATCAAATGCATCACAATCTTCAGCCTTGAAGATGTTGGGATCATTAAGCGCCATATCCTGAACCGGTTGACCGTCCACATCAGCATCAAAAGTATTGCCTTCATCACCAGCCAGAAACAACAGTTCTTCTTCATCCAACACTGCTCCACTTTCTTGAGCTTGCATCAACAGCATTTTGTCCTTGAAGTAGTCAGCATTCTAAGGACGTTTTGGTTGATTGCAATTTCTGGCAATGTGTCCCAGTCCACCACAGTTATAACACTTGGGCTGTCTCCCCTGCCCTTGATTTGCATTACCCATTCTGAACTGCCCAATACCTCGACCCATATTCCTTTGATTCTGATTTTGTCTCCCCTGCACATTCTGAACCACAATCTTTCCATCCTCCACCATAGCTAAATTGCGAGGGTTTGATGAGGTTCTGAGTTGGTTGTTAGTCTGAGGGAGTGTTTCTTTGAATTGTTGAACAAGTAAGGACACTTGGTTGGTGAGGTTATAAATCAATCTGTCGGTGTGAGAGTGCCCTGAATCCAGTTGTGTGCTCAAAGTTGATGGTGATGAATAAGGATGACAATAAGCTTGATCAGATGGTGATTGGTTGAGTGGTTGAGTATTAGCAACAAGAGCGAGTGGATCATTTGGTGCAGTTGGATTGAGTTTTTCTCTCAACAGACGATCATATGTGGCATGTTTCTCATGTTGCTGCAGATAGGCATATAATTGTTCATAATTAGTATCTCTCAATCCCTTGTTGAGTTTCACAGCAGTGACAAATCTGTCCCATTCAGGAGTCATGTTGTTCACGAACTTGGAGTTAAGTTGGATGTTTGGCATTGTCATTTTGATCATTCTCATATCATTTACCAACTTGTGGAATCTCACATAGTAGTCCGTGATGTTCTCTCCTGAGTTCATTTTGAAGTGTTCAAACTCATCATACAATTGTGACTCCCGATCTTCCTTAGTGAGTTCTGACCCAGCCAATAGCATCTTAACATTGTCCCATACTGCTTTTGCTTCCGTGTTGAAGTTGATGAGTTTGTAAATATCTTTGGGAAGACCTTGAATGACAATGTTTGAGGCTCTAATAACAGCATCGTACCTCTTCTTTTCCTCTTCATTAAGATCATTGTAGTTTCGAGGTCCGTCGATTCCCAAAGTCACAGTTCCATCTTCACCAGTTGTAACAACGTCTCTGGTGGTGCCCATCTGATATGGTCCTTCGTCAATTGACTTGAGGATGTTAACTCCATTTTCTTTGCCCAAACAGTAGAGCCGTATTCTTTGTGCCCACGACTCATAGTTTGTCCTATCAAGCATAGGCGGACGGGTATCGGACCCTGCTGCTTGAATATCATCTGATGCGGTGCTTGTTATGGTGGCCATTATGAATACGGAATTTTACTGATCTTGTGATTTAACCGAGAATCGAATCTTTCGCGGGAATTTCTAAAATCACCAAGACACAAACCGTAAACTAAGAGTAATTAGACAAATCGCAACTTTTGGAAACAGGACAAGTCGCTATTCACAATGACAAACCGCAACTTTTGGAAACAGGACAAATCGCAACCTTGATTGACACAAGTCGCCACACACAAAACGCAACTTTCGAAAACTAGACAAGTCGCTATACACAAAACGCTAACTTTTGGAAACTGGACAAGTCACTATCTTGACAGACACAAGTCGCTACACACAAAACACAACTTTCGGAAAATGGACAAGTCGCTACTGTGACACAAGTCGCCAGACACAAAACGCTAACTTTTGGAAACTGGACAAGTCGCTACTGTGACACAAGTCGCCAGACACAAAACGCTAACTTTTGGAAACTGTACAAGTCGCTATGTTGGTCAAAACGCTACCCACAAAACGCCAGACACGTCGCTTTCGTAGCGATTTGTCGTTTTTACCAAAACCGGTAATAGTCCAAAACGCAACTTCGAGGAACCACAAATCGCTACTTTCACTTACCCACCAATACACAAAACGCTACTAAGAACGTTTTACCGAGAGACAAAACGCTACGAAGAACAACTTAGTACAAACCTTCGAATCTTCCAACAACTGCCACACAACGCCTCAAACTATGATTCCAAGCACCAAACACTACTCCTATGTTATCCCTAAGCTAGAAAGTACAAGATCTAACACCTTATATCAACAAAACAAAGCACAAAATGGATTTTAGAGAAACTAAATATTCGAACCAAAAATGCCCCAAAACTCCACAAATCCGTGAATATACCCTTATGTGAACCTAACCATGGCTCTGATACCAATTGTAGTATATTCACTCACAAACAAACACACGATTTGGGACAAGATGATGGATCGAATAGTAGAAGAAGAAGAAGGTAGAGAGAGAAGTGGAACCTAGAGAGAGAAACAAGTGTATATTAGCTTGATAAGCAAATGAGGTCCAACCCTCTCCTTTGGTGGAGAGGGCTTTATATAGTTCTTACATAGGGTGCCCCTAGTGGGCTGTGGAGCGAGCTGACAGTGGGTAAAGACCCGACCCACTCCACAATATTAATAATAACTAAACTACTAATAATATTACTAATTATCCTACGAGCTATGATGTGCTACTAAGTACTCGGGGTGACCGAGTCTTCAGCTGAATATTCATATTCCTAACAACATCCATCATTGACATTTTGTCAATATTTTTGGGGTCCTCATCTTTTTACACTCACGTATCTCAATACAACGTATATGCTAATATTGACAATTGCCAACGGCCATAAAACATATTTGCGGTTCACATTCAGACAGTTGTAGTGAACATCGGTTTTGGATACTGCTTATCTAACAAAAAAAAGATAAGTATTACTACGATCTGCATCCTTAGATGATTACATTATGGCGCTGATGGTCGTGCAAACGCGTCACAAGTCAAACCTCTCACGAAGAAAAGTCAACTCGCGACGGCTCGACACAACAATCGATTGTAATACCGGATAAGCGTATACCCGGGTCGTAGTCCCAATGAGGCGTGAAATTGAGGATATCGTTTGAGGTTCGGTATTAAAATGCTTGAAATAACGAGGGTTGATTGGTTACTAATATCTACTAAAACGGAAATTAAAAATAACGTAAACGTAAACTAATAACGAGTAAAAACGTAACAATCTATGAAAAATAAACCTACGGGTACCAAAATAATTTTCCTACGTCCTAAATGATAAAAGAAAATTTTAGAAAAAAGAAATGCATTTTTTTGACTTTTAAATAATTTTTTTATAATTTAAAAACGATTTAAAAGAAAATAATTGATTAAAAATACTAAATGGAAAAAGAAAATTCTGAAAATTTTTCCTAAAATACTTTAAACTCAAGTGAAGTTATGAAAAATACAAAAAGTGTCCCAGCTTATTTCAATAAGCTGGGAAAAGGCAAATAAATTCGGATTAGCTTAAAAAGGGAAAAGGAAAGAAAAAAAAGGGCTTATAAATTAATTAATGCAAGGTTTAAATGAGAAAAACTAATAGTGCAGTGGTTGTGTTGCTGGTTTGTGAGCCGACTGACCTGGGTTCGAACCCCAGGTTTGTCACTTTTTTTGCAATTATTTTATTTTTTGACTTTTTTCTTTTAAAACTTAAAACAATAAATGAAATAAGAAAATTTTTAAACTGAAAAAGTGTTTGAAAACCAAAGATAAGCTCAGACCAGCTTATTTGTTTGGATCAGATTTGAAAAATAAAAGAAAAGAGAAAACTAGTTAAATTGTAAAATGGCAAATAAGCTATTAAAAAGCTAATGCAAATGGACAATAAGCTAAGATATCATTAACAACTAAAAACAATATCCAAATAAGCAAATGAACATCACAGATAAGCATGAAACAAGCTCAAATTAAGCTAAAAGACCCTAGGGGTCTGCTGTTTCAACATGTGCAGGTCAGGGGCAGATGGGCTTATTTCAAGCCTATTTAAGCTAAGTTAATAAGCTCTAATCTTCCAAAAAGCACAAACAGATTAAGACTAACTAGCAAGCTACTTGTAAAGCAAATATCAAAACTTAAAACCTACTTTCACTACACTAAAACTGAGATTGAAAAAGGGCTAGTGAGGCAACAAATAAAAAAATGTTTTGCAGGCTGCTATGAGGAATTTTAAAGCAACAAATAACACATAAGCTCTTAACTACTTCTAAACTAACAAGAGCTAAAGAAAACAGTATCAAGCAGTAACATAAGCAGAAAATAAGCAGAAATAAGCAGTTCAATAAGCTGTTGACCAAGGCTGACCAACAAGAAAAACAAGAAACTTAAATTTGCATTACTGGAAAATGAAATTACAATTTAAATTAAAACATTACACTACCGAAACAATTAAAGTGGTCAAAACTTTTCTAAATACATGAAAAGTGGACAAAGTTGTGCTTTGAGGAGAGGGCTGCTATATATAGGCCCTCACTAGGGTTTTCTTGTGCTTTCTCTGTGAGAGGGGTCACTTGTGCTTCTTTCCTTCATTCTTGTCCCTTGGATTTGCTTGCTCCCCACAAAATGAATTTTGAGCCGTAGATTGAGTGGTTGTCCTTAGGGATTGCCATCGTGGCAAGGAGGGGAGGGAACACACCCATGTGAGGGTTCTTGGCTGGTAGTGTGAGGATGAGAGTGACAGATCGGTGGTTAACTCCTAATGGCGGGGAGGTTAGATAAAGAAGGTGATTGAATAGTGGTTAGGGGTTTGACTGGATTTAGTTTGACCCTGGCTTAGCTAATTGGTATGTGGGCTGGGTTTTTTTAGTTTTTAGGTGGGCTGTTGAGGGATAGTTGTTGGGTTGGGGTGAGTGAATTGTGGATCCGGTTGTGTAATAGGTTTAGGGGTTAGGATATATTGAGGTTTAAACCAAGGACCAAAGTTATAATTTATGAAACCTCAAGGACCATTTCTGCCACTTCTTCAAATTTAATCAAGGGACCATTTTTGCCAAATGAGAATAATCCAAGGGCCAATTGGGATTTTCGAGCTTTGAACTTTATCCGAATAATTAAATGTCTTTCCCGGCTTCAGTTTTCGGCTTTTTTTCCATATTATGCTCGGTTTTGTCCATATTTGCCTCGTTTTCAATCCTTTTGTACCTGAAACGCATAAAACACAATCCAAGGATATTTGTAACAATATTGGGTCCATTTTGGTGTTTTTGGTCGTTTTTGTGGGGTTTTTCGGGTATAAAATGATGAGTAAAAGGCCACTCATCAGGTATAAAATGATGAGTAAAAGGCCACTCATCGTTTACCCTAAATCAGTTTAACCCCCAAAGGTACGGTCTTTTCTTTGTTTTAATTATATTCTTTTTTTTCTTTTTTTTTTTTTTTTTTTTTATATTTTTATAATTTTAACGTTCTCATTGATTTCTACGTTTATACGTTGGTGATGTTTTCTAGCTTGATGGCGCACTTTGATTATCAGCACGGCTGGAATGGAGTGAAGTGGAACGAGCAACATGAGTTTTGCAATGAGCGGGTGCATTCAAATAGAGGGACCGACGGAGATATAACTGAACTGGTACGAAACATGACAGATTACATTTATTTTTAAATTGAATAACAAGTGCAAATTGTTAGAGTCTTAGGTTTAATAAAGGCCGTTTTCCGTTTGAAAGTGGTTATGTAATATGGAAAATTTGAAACAACAAATGATAACCTGAACATAAAAGCAATGGCAAACACTCTCTACCTGAGCGTAAAAGCAATGCCGAACAGTCCCTAAGTGAATGTGTCATATAATGAAATATAGACGAGGCTATCGACAATAGATGAATTCACATTACTCAATAAACTAATGCTCAGCTGCCATTTTTTTTACTGATATACTTATGCACAGTATTGAGAACCCGCCATACTGATATATTATATGTTGTTACAGAAGTTGAGTGACTATTTCAGATTATTAGGGGTTCTTTTTCATTATGGGTTTATTCTAAAAGGAGTTGTTTTTACATTATGCGACCATCAACCGTACCTGATACATGAGAATCTTTAATAGGTGTTTTTTTTCGAGTTACGAGATAATGCGGATGATAAAAGATAGTTAAACACTTGACAAGAATGTATGGTGTATTTAAAAATTGAATTTTAGACAATGTCGAAATCACTTTATAAAGTATTTTAGTCATGATTAACAAATATTGATTAAAGTTGTAACTTAACATTACACAGGCGGGTCAGTGGCTACACACGTGATCTAATTTAAAATATGCAGAACCATATTTGCCAAGTAGCAATGACTAAGAATATTTTAAATTCGCCAATGTTTATACATCTTTTTTCCTTCCAAGATTGCCAGCTGTATTCAACCTGTACGTGTTTCATCCCAATTTTTAATAAGAACATCACTGCTCCACTAATATGCGCCTTTTTCTATATGAAAAACAGGATATTGCAACTCTTGGTGTCATCAATGTAAGCTATCTGTTATTGTGAAAGTCGAGGAAACAGAGCGTCACAATAAATTTTCTGCATCGCCATACGGTGACCTATTTAACCAGCCTGATGGAGGAGTGGTCTCAACATCAACATGTAAACAACCTCATGTAAGTTTCTTTTTTTAATCATTCGAAGAATAAACATAGTTGCCTTAAAATATTAGTCTCTGATAGTCACCAACTTCGTTAGGTATAAATGAACCAACACGTCCTGTGCCTGGTTTGCGCTCAAATAGTGGGCACTCACACTCCCCGACTACAAGTAAACATCTACCTTCTTTTTAAGCATTATATGGATCTTGCTCTAATGCCGAATGGGTTTGAATCTGTTGTGACAAGTGAGCAGGGTGACATTGCACCTATGGAGTGTGCCAGGAGACGGTTTTATGTGGGTATGGTATGTTTTCGTTCTCTATGGTTAAAATGAAGTATGAAAAGGTTCAGTGATGAAGATGTTGATTTGGTTTGAGAAAATCTTACTTGATGTGTGAAATAATTAGGACTAGATAACTAGCTATAAGAAAATCCGGATAAGCAGTTTTTGGTACACTGTTTGGGTCTGCCTACTTCCTTTAAAACTGCAACAAAGCAGTTCTTGATAGGATGTCGGCCATTTGCTTATTTGCTTTAAAAATATACTATACATAGTTAACCATTTAGATAATGAGTGTGTTGATGTGTCAAGATGCATGCAAAGATTTTTCATCTTCTATCTACGTTACTATAGCCTTGCATTTTTTTCCCCAATAGTCTTTTTTTTTTGGTTTCCAGGTGTGTTACGCGACAAAGCAATTGTGTATGTTACCCAGTTAAGTTGAATTCGGAAGAAGAGGTTAGTGCATAACAATTTGTTCATTATTCTAAGTAAAGGTTGGTGTTCATCGGGTAAAAGAGGTAGTTTTTTAGCTTTAAGATCACCACAAGAAAATGCTAAAATTTAACTAGCATTATGCATATTTAAAATTATGACAGGAGGAATATGAAGAAGAGGACGCGATTGGTAACCTGGATTGTGGTCATTTCTATCATATGTATTGCATTAAGCAATGGCTGGCTCAGAAAAAAACCTAGCGCATCTGCAAAACGGAAGCGGCCGTCAACTCTTAACAACAGGCTGGCTGATTTGTCTTCAGTAGCGGAGTCCATGTGCATAAAACTAGAACTTTGGCTTTGGTCCATATATCAATAGGTAGATTGCTAATTTCATTACTGTGACATTTTCTATATGTATCCTCATTAGAGGTGGGGATTTTCACCCATTTTAACACTAATAGCTCAAATGGGTTAACTTAACAGATTTGACTTAAATGCATCAATTCATATGTTTTTTAGTGATTGACGTTTCTTTTGTCTGTAAGAGAAAAACCGCTTATTCCATGAAATTTTTATGTACAGGTTCTAGACACTTTTGGCGCGCTCAATTCAAAAGTTTTTATATCAAAGCGATTGGACAACAAGCTATGTTACAAGAACAACCATGGTCTATGCAACGCGTCATTTTCTTGAATTGAATTTCTATGCCTTCTTAAAAGCCTTTTGTGAACATAAGCCACTTATGCTTTTAGTTATTTGTATACATTTCAGTAGGTTTGTAAATGATGATAAAATAAGAGAGATGTTTTATTGAAAAGAAAAAGATAGTTTCTATTGGTCATTGTTACAAGACTTTCGCTATCGTTTACCCTGCTATGATATCCATTAATGAAAAACACTCCGCAGCAACGCGCAGGCTACCCCGCTCGTTATATGCTATAGGATAGTTTCTTTAAGTCTAACATGGAGTACCTTTTAATATGTATTTTAACATGTACAAGTAATTGTGCAGGGATAAGGTCGGTTTCACACAGGGTTACAAAGTTTCGATTTCAAGGTGGTTACGCAAAAATTAACCATGTAATCCATAAATGCTGAACGCGGTTAGTTTTTGGTGGGAAGGGAAGGTAATCTATTGTTACGGATACCAACGGGTACTCTACCCTACATCTCATTATCAGCATCTTTTTTAGGCCTACATACAGTAGGAGGAATCAACTGTGCAGTAAATAAGCCTTTATCACATATATGTTGTATAGGATCTTTTATTTTTATCACTTATCTCTTAGTCTTTATTATTCCTATCCTCTCCATATTTAGAGGAGCTATTATCGGATGTATTCTGCTATTTATGCTTGTTTTGTTTTGAGGCTGAATACAAGAAATCAATTAACCTTTCTTTCTCTCTACACAATATCAAATCTATTATGGTATCAAAGCTTTCATAACCTAGTTCTTATTAACTGTCGTAAAGAAGATGGCAGGAGACGAAGCCCCAAACAGAAACAAGGATGGAGAAGGGTCCGTCGGTGGTACATCACACGAGTCACCCTACTATCTCCACCCATCCGATTACCCCAAACAGTTACTTGTAAACGATATGTTAGCATTTATAAAAAAGTGATGGTCATTTGTCGTTATAATATTTTTAGTAAATGTGTCGTTGTGTATTAAGTAGAATAGTCAATGGGCTTGGTATCTTAATCTAATAGGTTAAATGTTAGCTAAAAGAAAAGCCCAAGCCCATAAGCCTTCCATGAGTGAAAAACTATAAATAGCACCACCCTCCCCACTTGTAAGGGTTGGTGCTTTAGGGTTGTATCAAGAGATTAGTGTGTGTAATAAACTTTCACTCTCTAGTTTTTCTCACTAGATCTAAGAACCACTCTTCTCTCTTTGGTTATTATTGATTGTTAGTGTGTATGATAGGATAGATTTAAGGGATAACAAGTGGTATCAATAGCCAAACAATGATTTAGGAGATTTTATTTGGTTCAGTTACTGTTCACTGTCAGATTTCTTCGACTTTGTCAGATTTCTTCGAGTTTGATGATATCTGATAAGATCCTTCGAGTTTGTGGCTTCAGTTTGGGTTCCTTCGACTTTCATTCCTTCGAGTTTGAAGGTGAAAGTTAGTTCTTTGACTTTGTCATAAGTTCTTCGACTTTGTCATAGTCCTTCGACTTTGTTACTTCGAGTTAGAAGTTAAAGTCTTCGACTTTCTAAGATCCTCCTAGTTTCTAAGAACCTTCGACTTTCTAAGCTTAAAGTCTTCGAGTTTCTTAGTTAAAGTAAAATCCTTCGAGTTTCTTAGAGTAAAATCCTCCGAGTTTCAAAGATAGAATCCTCCGAGTTTATAAGAGTAAAATCCTTCGACTTTCGAAGGTAAATCCTCTGAGTTGCTCAGGTCTCCGAGTTTCTTAAAGTTTTCGAGATTGGAAATTTTTTTTAGTTCTCCGAGTTTGTTTATTAAGGAAATCCTTCGACTTTCTAAGTTAGTTTAAAAGTCTTCGACTTTCTAAGCTTGTGTAAATTCTCCGAGTTTCTAAGATAGTTTAAGTTCTTCGACTTTCCATCCTAGTGTGGACTCTTCGACTTTGGACTGTTTAAAATCTTTGACTTTGGATTTTTGAAAGACTTCGACTTTGGAGCTTTATAATTCTTCGACTTTGGATTGTTTAAAGACTTCGACTTTGGATTGTTGTAATTCTACGACCTTGGACTTTTGGACATCGACTTAGGAACCGAGCAAAGGATTTTTTAAGAACTCCGAGAAAGGACTTAACCTTAACCGAACATAACTATTGAACCTTAACCAACATCCAACATAACTCCTATTTCTTTGAACCGATCCAACATCATCTTTATCATACAACTTCATCAATGGCTACTCAACAAGACATCCATGCAGCCGGTGCAGAAAACCGTCCTCCGATGCTTGAAAAAGGTGGATATCTTCCATGGACGAGCCGTATGCTTCGCTACAATAAAACTAAACCTGATGGACTAGGTAAACTCCTGCTCAATTCCATCAAGAATGGACCATTCAAGCCTCATCAAATTCTAGACCCTGGGGATCCAAATGGAACACCTCCTACACCATCGTTCTATCGTGATCAATACGAACATGAATACACAGAAGAGGATAGGAAGCAAATTGCAGCTGATGACTTAGCAATGCATTTAATTCAACTTGGTTTACCATGAGAAATATTTGCTGCTGTTGACAGTTGTGAAACTGCTTATGATATGTGGGAACGAGTTAGAAGACTTTGTCATGGCACAGAAATTGGGCAACAAGATGTTGAAAACAAGCTTCTAACTGAATGGGAAAAGTTTACATCCACTCCAGCGGAACCCATTGAATCTTACTACACCAGGTTTTGCACCCTCATGAACGAGCTCATCAGAAACAAGTTGACACCAAGACTAATTGTTCAAAACATCAAGTTCATCAACAATCTACCAGAAGAATGGGGACGATTTGTCACGATTGTCAACCAGACCAAGGATCTTCACCAAGTGAACTATGATCAGCTCTATGATTTCCTTAAGCAAAACCAGGCAGAGGCGAATGAAGTCAGGAAAGAGAAGTTAGCAAAGCAACATGATCCTTTTGCATTAATTGCTCAAACACCAACACCTGTACCAGTGATAACACAACCATCATCTTCACCTTCCACTCAGAACTTCATGCAACAACAATATGTTCCACAACAACAATATCCGCAATACCCAGAACCAGAATTCAATGACAATGATGAGTCCACTGCTGCTTTGACTCAAGCATTTGCTTACCTAACAAAGGCATTCCAAGGATGCTACTCTACACCTACCAACAACAACCAAAGAATCTCATCGAACACTCGCAACAGGCAGATTGCACAGCCGAGTTTCAACATGGGTCAACAAGGACAAATGGTTGGAGGTTATGGCAATCAGCAGGGATATGCTCCTCGATATCAGATGGGTAATCAGAATGCAGGGCAGTATGTTAGAAATCAAATGGGTCAGTATATTGGGAATCAGATGGGTTAAGTTGTTGGAAATCAAAGGGGTCAGAATGTTGGGAATCAGATTGGGAATGTTGCTGCTCCAGTTGCTGGGAATATGAATCAGGGTAATTTGTTAAAGTGTTTCAACTGTCAGGGTATTGGTCACATGGCAAGGAACTGTCCCACCAAGCCGAAAAAGAAAGATCTTGAGTATCTACAGAGAGCAGTGCTTTTGGCACAGAAGGAAAAGGCAGGGTTTCAGTTGAATGCTGAGGAGAATGATTTTATGGCTTTTATGGATGATATGGAAGACCTTGAGGACATCGACGCAAACTGCATTTTCATGGCAAATCTTCAGGAGGCTAAGTATGACACGGATTCGGAAGCACCTCCTGTGTATGATGTCAATGCAGTCTCTGAGATACCACCATTCACTACATGTCACAATAATGAAATATTTGATATGTCACCTCATGAGGAACAGCATCCTGCGACTCCTGCACCCACTTATGATACATATATTGACACTCCAAGTTGTAGCAATATTAATTTGGCAACTCCATATATGGATCCTAATGGAGGCTTCGAGTCACATCATACTGAGAATGATGAGGAAACACGTGCGTTATTTGAATCATTATTGAACAATTGTAGTATTGAAATTGAAAAGGTCAAAAAGGTCAATCGCGATGTTAAGGCCGCGAATGAAAAATTGACCGCTGAGCTTGAGAGGTATAAGGTGAATGAAAAAGCTTTTGAATTTAATAAAACACGACAGTCAGAATTAGAAAATGGTTACAAAAACTCCGTTTCAAGAGAAAAACAATTGCAAATCAAGTTTGACACACTCGATGTGAATTTAAACATGAAAATCAAATCCTTGAACACGGAAGTTTCAGATTTGAAAAACCAACTTGTTCTGATCTTGAAAAAGAAAAGAAACATTTGAAATCAGATTTTTAAAAACGCGAAAATGATCTTCTTGATGAAATCATTGAGAAACAAGAAACAATTAAAAAGTTGGAAGATTTGCTTGTAAAAACGGGTCATTCTACACAAACAATTCATATGCTCATTAAAGATCCAAACCCGCTTTTACACACAATGAAGAAAATGGCTATCGGTTGTGAAAACCCTTATACTCTTAAGAAAGCTCAGAAAGAACAAAATATGTTGTATAATGGTAATGTGCTATTTGATAAACATGACCCTCCCGAGGTTTGGGATTCTGATGAAACGACTGAGCTTGCCGAAGAGAGTAGAATTAAAATGAGACAAATGAACCCATAAATCAAACCAATTGATTATAATAAGCTTAACATACTTTCTGGAGTAAATTTTGTTAAACAACAACAAACACCAAAGGTTTTCAAACGACCACTTGTTTCAACAAAACAAAAAGTTTTTTCCAAAAATCTTTCAAACTTGGAACAAATGTCCTCCAATAACCCTTTTAACACAAGTGAAGCTAGAAGATTGTTGACATAAATAATGCCTAAAAACATTATTCATATCTCTATGTTTTAATGATCACAAAATATAAACTCATTAAACATAAACTTATCAAATAAACAAGTATTTAGTTGTAAATATTCACTTCTACAACTTAATCACTTAAGGTATGAATAAACAAGTGCTTAATGCATTATATGATCAAAGGAACATTTTTCTTAATAACTAGATTTTTTATAAAACATCAAAAACATTTTATATATTTTTGAAAAACATTTTTGGCATTAAATAAAAATGTATAATCTTTTATAAAAATATGAATTCAAAATTTTAACCAAAATTAGTTAAAATGTTCCAGAAAAACCTTCCCCACAAAAGGACAAAATTGGCCAACGGCCAGAAGGGGCGGCCCCCTTAATTTTACTAGGCGGCCCCCTTAATTATTAAGGGGACCGCCCCCGCTCTAGTAGACCTCCAGCTGTCCAATTTTTCTCCTATAAATACCAGCCTTCTCCTGGACTTTTACTCACCTTTTGCACACTAAAACTTTCTGTTTTAAATCACATTTCATATCTTCAAAAACCCTTTGATCATATAATCTTAAGCTTTGGTTTCTAAGTGATCCAAGCTTCCTCCATTCAAGTGCAAAAGAAGAATACTCCTTCAACAACTAGAGAAGAAGTATTGCAACTTAGCTACCTAAGTTGTTTGTGTCATCATACATTTGTTTATAAGTTGTGTATTGTTGTTAGATTGTTGTGTGTATAATTGTTTGAGATAGGTTAGTGTGTAAGTAGAGAAGTTGTGTTGTTAAGGTGTGTAAGTAGTGAAGGTGTGAAGAAGTAGTAGTGAACATAGGTTGTGCTTAGTCGTGAAGTGTCATGAAGAAGTCGTGAAGAAGTAGTGAAGAAGTTGTGAAGAAGTCGTGAAGAAGTCGTGAAGTAGTCGTGAAGAAGACGGTGTGATTAAGTCGTGTTTAAGTTGTGAGATTGGTTCTAGCTACGATTAGAACTCGACATCTAGCTTTGTGTCGTTAAGCCGGTGTAAGCTAAAGTTGTGTAAAGGTTTTCTCCGCCATAAGGGAGCTTGTTGACATAGTGAAGAAAACTCTCGAGTTAGGTGCTCGGGGAGTGGAGTAAGGCAAGGAAGGTGTCCTTGTAGCCGAACCACTATAAATCTCTTGTCTCTCGGTTAGATCTTTCCATCTCTAGCTTTTATTTCATTTTATTACCTTACTTGCATTACTTATTTATATTTACTTATATACATATTGTTCATATTGTTCAAGGAGTTGAGATCACATAAATTCGAATCTAAGTTTTAAAAAGAAAATAAAGTTTTCATAATAAATTTTAAAAGGACATAAAACTATTCAACCCCCCTTCTAGTTTTCCACAATTGGTATCAAGAGCCAGGTCAAACAAGATTTTTAAAATTAACTGTATTTTAAAACTTGAAACGATCTATGGAATCTTTAAAATATTTAGAAGGGCAATCTATGCAAAGACCACCACTATTTGAAAGTGATGGTTTTCTTTATTGGAAAAATAGATTCGAAACTTATGTGAAATCAAAGGATCTTGATCTTTGGCATGTTATTACCTATGGTGATTTTCCCCCTATTCAATATAATATCCTAACTAAAATAGATGAAATTGTACCTTTTGAAAAACAAAATGATGATTTAAAAAAGAAACTAGCAAAAAATAATGAAGCTAAAATGGTTATTTATAATGCGTTACCACGCAAAGAATATGAAAGAATTTTTATGTGTCAAACCGCAAAAGAGATTTGGGATTCTTTACTAATCACTCACCAAGGTAATAGTAAAGTCAAAGATAATAAAATAGATCTTCTTGTGCAACAATATGAACAATTTACAATTCCTGAAGAGGAATCTATTGATAATGCATTTGCTAAATTTAACACAATCATCACAAGTTTAAAAGCACTTGATGAGACTTTTTCTAGCAAAAATTGTGTAAGGAAATTTCTTAGGGCATTACATCCAAAATGGCGTGCGAAGGTCACGGCGATTGAAGAATCAAAGAACTTGATGACTTTATCACTTGATGAGCTTATTGGCAACTTAAAGGTTCATGAAGAAATTATAAAAAGGGACTCGGAAACGGTCAAGAGCAAGAAAGAACAAATCAAGTCTCTCGCGCTAAAAGCCAAAAAGGAACTTAGTGATGACGATGATTCAAGTGACGAGAGTGAAGACGAAGAATATGCAATGGCCGTTAGAGAATTCAAGAAATTCTTCAAGAGACGAGGAAGATTCACGAGACAACCGCGAGATGAAAGAAGATCGCTACAAAGAAATAGAAATGATAACTATGGGAAAAGAAAGTGCTTTAGATGTGGAAGTCAAATACATCTCATTGGCGAATGTCCAAAGCCACCGGGTTATGATTATGAAAGCGCATTTGTTAGTGGAACATGGAGCGATAGCGACAAAGATGAAGCGGACAAAGCAAAAGACGAAAAGTGCCTTGTAGCTCAAGCCACCGATGAAATATGTCTAGGAATAAATTTGGAGCCCGACGAATGGATTAAGGATAGTGGATGCTCGAAGCACATGACGGGAAACCGGAAGCTATTCTCCTCCTACAAGGCATACAACGGAGGTAACGTTATTTTCGGTAGTGATTTTCGTGGAAAAATCATTGGCAAAGGTACGATCTCTCAAGACTCCCTAACTATTGAAAATGTTGAGCATGTAGATAACTTAACATATAACTTGCTTAGTATAGGACAAATATGCGATAATAAGTGTAGGGTTACTTTTACAAGTAAAGATAGCGAAATAGTTAAGGACGGAAAGGTCATAGGTAGAGGAGTTAGGAAAGGTGGCGTATATGTTATGAAACTAGGAAATAAACCGGAAGATAAAATATGTCTAGCAACCTTAGATGAAAACTCTACATTGTGGCATAGAAGATTAGGTCACGCAAATATGCAACAAATACAATCCCTAGCCTCTAAAGAATTAGTTAGAAACTTGCCTAACCTAAGATATGACCAACACTTTTGCGATGCATGTAAAATAGGAAAGCAAGCACATGCTAGTCACAAAGCTAAGAATATAGTCTCCACTACTAGATGCCTAGAATTATTACACATGGACCTTTTTGGCCCAACCGCTGTGCGGAGTTACGGAGGTAATCGTTATACCTTAGTAATTGTAGATGACTATTCACGATACACGTGGACTAGTTTTTTAAGTGATATAACCGAAGCCTTTAATAAATTTGAAATATTTAGTAAAATGATTCAAAATAAATTAGGATGTTCTATAGTATCAATTAGGACGGACCATGGTCGGGAATTTGATAATGAAGTGCAATTCGGAAAATATTGTGATTTAAATGAGATATCTCACAATTTCTCCGCTCCTCGCACTCCACAATCAAATGGGGTAGTAGAAAGAAAGAATCGAACCTTACAAGAAATGAGTAGAACAATGCTAAATGAACAATCTATCCCACAAAAATTTTGGTGCCATGCCGTAGATACATCAACATATATAATAAATAGAGTCTCAATTAGGAGAATATTAGGAAAAACCCCATATGAGTTATTAAGAGGTAGAAAACCTAATCTAAATTACTTTAGGGTATTCGGGAGCAAATGTTTTGTTCTCAATACAAAAGATTACCTTACTAAGTTTGATCCTAAGTCGTACGAAGGAATCTTTCTAGGGTATTCACAAAATAGTAAAGCATACATAATACTTAATAAACACACTATGAAAGTAGAAGAGTCCTTAAATGTAACATTTGATGAAACTCCACCACCACCTAAGACATTGCCCCTAGAAGATGATGACCTAGTTGAATAAGAAGCTATTGAGGTTAGTAAAATTAAACCCTTAGGTGATGATAATGAAGATATAATATTAGGTGAAGACGAAATAGTAAATGTTAAGGAATCTAAATCACACCCGTTAGATAATATAATAGGAAACTTAAATCAAAGAACCCTTAGATCACAAGCTCAAGATAAAAATAAATTCTTTTGTTTCCTATCAACTATAGAACCTAAAAATATAAATGAGGCATTAAAAGATGAAAGTTAGGTTATGGCTATGCAAGAAGAACTAAATCAATTTAAGACTAATGACGTTTGGGAACTAGTCCCAAATCCCATGAACATGACCATCATAGGAACTAAGTGGGTTTATAGAAATAAGTTAGATGAAAATGGAATAGTTACTAGGAACAAGGCTAGGTTAGTTGCCCAAGGATATAATCAACAAGAAGGAATAGATTATGACGAAACTTATGCCCCCGTGTTTAAGTTGTGAGATTGGTTCTAGCTACGATTAGAACTCGACATCTAGCTTTGTGTCGTTAACCGGTGTAAGCTAAAGTTGTGTAAAGGTTTTCTCCGCCATAAGGGAGCTTGTTGACATAGTGAAGAAAACTCTCGAGTTAGGTGCTCGGGAGTGGAGTAGGGCAAGGAAGGTGTCCTTGTAGCCGAACCACTATAAATCTCTTGTCTCTCGGTTAGATCTTTCCATCTCTAACTTTTATTTCATTTTATTACCTTACTTGCATTACTTATTTATATTTACTTATATACATATTGTTCATATTGTTCAAGGAGTTGAGATCACATAAATTCGAATCTAAGTTTTAAAAAGAAAATAAAGTTTTCATAATAAATTTTAAAAGGACATAAAACTATTCAACCCCCTTCTAGTTTTCCACAAAGATATTTGGATGATCTTAAAAAGAGGATGGAAAATTTTCAAAGTCTTGTTGTATCCAAAACAAACATCAGTATCAACAACTGGCATTCAAGTTTTCATGCAGAACAGAAAAAGATGTTTGACACATAAATTATTCCTCCACTAAATGCCATCAGTGCGAGAGTACTTAATGTTGAAAATGCTCTTTTAAAAGAATCAGCCGACTTTGCCAAGGACCACAAATCCCTGGTAAAGGAAGCAAATGAAAACATTGAATACATCAAAGTTTTGGAAAAACATAATGACACTCTCTTCGAAATAGCATTGTCGACTGATATTATGTCCATTATTTATCAAACATATTCTGTGGAAGACGATGAAAGACTTCAAGCTGAAAATTCTAAAATTGTGTTAAAATATGAAAATGCGCTTGCTAAGCTTGAAAAGGAAAATGTAACATATTTTAAACAACTTGATCGGAAAAAGGAAGAATGCAAGTATGACAAATTGTCGTATGAGCGTGCTTACCAAAACATGAAAGAGCAAAATGATCTTTTGAAATCTCAGCTTGATAGTCAAAAAGGGAAGGGTGAGGAAACTAAGTTTGCAAAACCATCAACTTCGGACAAACCGGTTGTAAAACCAAAAATGTCAATTTCTCAATGTGTTCCAAAAGTTGATGTGATAATTGATTTGACAAAATCAGTCACTCCAACACCCTTGCCTAAGCATAGTGAAAAGGAAAAGAAAAAGCGGCTGTCGAAACATCGAATGTGATAGCACCTGGTCTTTATTGGATTAGTCCCACTACTGCATCTGCCTCTACATCTCAAACATATAGGGCTATAGACAAGAGTGAAAAAGATAATCCAAAAGAGTCTAGGAATGCTACTACAACCTCTCAGGAAAACAATATAAATTCTATTGTGTGTGCCTTACCTTCTACAGGATTAGAAAGCACCTCTAGGAGCAGCAGACTAAAGCCTAGAAACAATACAAGGAACAATAGAGTCTCGCCTGTCTCTGAGAGTTAAAAACCTACTTTGAAGATGCTGGAATCACACATCAGACATCAGCTGTTAGAACTCCACAGCAGAATGGGGTAGTTGAAAGAAGAAATCGAACACTTGTGGAAGCTGCTCACACGATGATGATTTATTCTAGTGCACCGTTATTCTTATGGGCTGATGTTGTTGCCACTGCTTGTTTCACTCATAATCGTTCCCTAATTCATCCAAGATTCAATAAAACCCCATATGAACTTGTTAACAACAGAAAACCCGATATCTCTTACCTTCATGTATTTGGCGCTTTGTGCTATCCTATCAACGACAGAGAAGATCTGGGGAAACTGAAAGCAAAGGGTGATATTGGAATCTTCATTAGTTATTCAGAAAACTCGAGGGCATTCAGGGTGTATAACAGAAGAACTAAAAGGATCATGGAGACGATGAATGTGAAGTTTGATGAGATTTCACAAATGGCTTCTGAGAGACTCGCTCTAGAACCCGCGCTTAACCCGATGGATTCTAATCATACCAGATTAGGACCCGCACCAAACGCTGAAACTTCTGGACATATCAGTTCAGGACTCCTACCCCAAGGAGCTCAGTCAACTACCACTGAAAAACCAACAAATCAAGAACTGGAAAACTTCTTCGAGTATATGTTTGATGAGTACTATGGTGGAACTTCGACAAATGCATCACAACAACATTTCGCTGCACCCGCTCAACAACATCAACCACCACCACAAGATCCATCTACAACAATCGAAGCTGACGCACCAACTCCCTCCACGTCATCAACATCTACTCCAACAACTCCAGTAATTGAAATTGTTTTACCAAGAGTTGATGAGCAACACCACGATTCGCCACTTCAAGAAGAACAACAACAAAACGATGCTGTGTTAGAAGAAGAAATATTCGAAAACCCATTTGCAACCGATTCTGCTGAATCATCTTCAAGGTTACAAGAACCATCTAACACACATTCGTCAAGTTCAAGGTACCCTTCTACGTTACAGTGGACTAAAGACCATCCAATAGAACACGTTATTGGTGAACCTTCAAGGCCAGTTCAGACGAGAAGACAACTCGCCATCGACCTCGACATGTGCATCTATGTTTGCTCAGTTAGCTTGAAAGAGCCAAAGAACATTCGGGAGTCGATGGTAAATAATGCATGGATTGAAGCGATACAGGAAGAACTTCCCCAATACCCGTTACATGACACTTTGGATTTAGTTCCAAGACCAATTGACAAACTTGTCATTGATCTTAAGTGGTTATGGAAGAACAAAAAGGATGAAGAAATGACTGTGATTTGCAACAAAGCTCATCTCGTGGCCAAGGGATTTCAACAGGAAGAGGGGATAGATTTCGAAGAGTCATTCGCGCCAGTAGCAAGACATGAGGCAGTCAGGATTTTCTTAGCCTATGCAGCTCACAAGAATATCACAGTCTATCAGATGGACATCAAGACCGCTTTCTTGAATGGAACTCTGAAAGAAGAAGTGTACGTGAGTCAGCCAGACGGATTCGATGACAAAGATCATCCAGACTACGTCTACAAGCTAAAGAAAGCCATTTATGGTTTAAAACAAGCTCCAAGAGCATGGTATGAAGAACTATCATCTTTCTTGCTGCAAAATAATTTCACCAAAGGAACAATTGACCCGACCTTGTTTACAAGAAAATTCAAAGATGACATTTTGATTGTTCAGATTTATGTGGACGACATAATCTTTGGGTCCACTAATCCAAAACATTCAAAACATTTTGAAAATCTCATGAAAAGCAAATTTAAAATGTCCATGATGGGGGAACTAAAATTCTTTCTTGGTTTACAAATTCATCAATCCCCACGTGGTATTTTTATTAATCAAGCTAAATATACAATTGAGATTTTGAAAAAACATAGAATGGAAAATTGTGACTCTATTGGTACTCCAATGGTCACTTCACCAAAAATAGGCGCTGATTTATATGGGAAACCCATGGATCCGAAGAAATATCGGAGCATGATTGGTTCTCTCATGTATCTAACTGCTAGTCGACCCGATATTCATTTTGCTGTCTGTTTATTAGCACGGTTTCAGGCAAGGCCTACCGAACTTCACCTCGAAGAGGTTAACCGGATCTTTCGGTACCTACGAAGAACCATTAACATGGGACTTTGGTATCCGAGGGACTAGGAGTTTAAACTAACAGCATTTTCAGATGCGGACCATGCCGGTTGCCAAGTTATAGCAAAAAGTACATCAGGTGGAGCACAATTTTTGGGAGAAAAGCTAGTAGGCTGGACATCAAGGAAACAAGATTGTATGGCGTTATCAACCGTAGAAGCCGAGTATGTGTCTCTATCTGCGTGTTGTGCTAAAGTTCTATGGATGAGGACACAACTCATAGATTATGGCTTTACTTTCGAACGCATACCTATGTATTGTGATTCGAAAAGTGCCATAGCCATCTCGTGCAATCCAGTTCAACACTCCAAGACCAAGCATATTAGAGTCCGCTATCACTTCATAAAAGAGTACATTGAAAATGGTACTGTTGAATTATTTTTCCTGAAGACTGAATACCAACTCGCCGATCTATTTACTAAAGCCCTTCCAAAAGAGAGGTTTGATAACTTAGTTCGACGAATTGGCATGCGAAGCCTAACTCCCGAAGAGTTAGAAAGTCTTCTCGAATCTTCTTGAATTATCTCAAAAAGCTTCGCTGTAAATATTTTTGAAAAACAAAATACAAAATTTGAAAAACCAACAAAAACAAAATATAAAAATAGAAAATTTTCAAAAATACAAAAACAATATAAAATATAAAAACCAAAAATATTCTTCTCACGACATGTCTCTCGTATAATCGATATTCTGTACGTATCTAGAAATGTCATTCAAGAATGATACGGATGTGTACAGATGCTTGAGTGAGAGTTCATTTAAAAGTTTTCAAAACATGTCGTTTCTCAAAATTTCTTCACTACGGCTTTTGTATATTTCAGTACGAAACCCGGGCTACATTGATGACTTCTGATTATTTCTGATCAGGACTCGTAATGTTAATGGCAAAAATAAAAAATCCTTGAGCACATGATCAAGATTTTTCAAAAAGATGTTTCAAAATCTTTCTCAAAATTATGTGCTCAAGATAGCTCCCTCTACACTCTTAAAATTAATTTAAACTCAAAAGTTTAAAAATATGCTTTATTTAAGGGGGAGTATAAAATATAAAAATCAACAATGTTCCAATTTCATGCTCAAATCCGTCTATCTCTCCAAAAAGCTTTCATTTAATCAGTTGATATAAAAAATATCACGACATGCTATTTTTGAGGGGGAGAAGACGTGATTAAAATGTGATAAAAAATGTTTAAAGATCGTGGATTGAATCTCAAAAGAGCTCGACTCAAGATTTCACCCTCGAATTGACGGAAAATTAAATTTCAGTAAATGAAAAGACTTTTCCGGGATGGGTAATAATTTCAAGCTAGTCTAACTAGTGATGTAAACGTGTCTCGCAAAGGGCTTGTCTGAGTAGAATGTACCAATTCGAGAGATTATCTTTGAATATGATCGGGACGGGTAATAATTTCAAGCTAGTTCAACTAGTGATGTAAACGTGTCTCGCGATGGTCATGTTCATTGAAAGTCTATCATTTCAAATGTGCGAACTCTACCCAACATGTGCAAATTTATCTTAAAAATGCAAGAGCACATGTGAAGGGGAGTATTTCAGATACAAAACTCTCGAAGTGTTAACCAAATGTGTTTTATTCATAAACACTTTGAGAGATTTTCACAAAAAGGTTTTATAGCAAGTGATCGATAAATCTAGGATAATCATGGAGTAATAAGGTGATTATGGTTAGGTTTATGTCCAATGATCCGCCAGAGCCGGAGGGATCTACCCAAAGACAATTCCAATATATTAGAATTAGAAGTCCTTAAGAAAGATTGAAAAAAGGAGTAAATGAGAAAGGGAAAGAAGGGGTTGAAGAATTAAAAAGAAAAGTTTATGAAAGGGTGAAAAGAAATAGCCCTCCATGAAAACTTAGGGCAGAAACCGGGTCAATACATCTGCTATCGGTTATCACAAGTTGATACTGATATTGAAGACAAGACGTCATGGACCCAGTGACGCGCTGCACCACCCCTCCTAGCCACTCAGATATCTCTTAAAAGATATTTGTTTCATTTCTCACGGAGAACACTGCATAATCTATCGGCCTCTCATTCCGAGATGTGTTGATATTGAAAAGGTGGCACTCTGCTCCATGCCTCCGATTACTAAAACCAAAACGCAAATTATCGAGTGTAGAGCCATGAGATTCATCAAAGATCTCCAAAAAGGACACAAGTTGTAAGAGTCTTAATGAGATCTTCGGATCTTGCCTTATATCATGATGGTTACGTGCTTCAAACGGTCTACAGTCATGAAGTGATACCCCGGTATACTTCAGTGGCTCACAACGGCCTTGGTAAAGATTAGAGAAAGTTTTCACACTATGCTGTTAACAATCTCAAAATCTGAACCTGTAAGTGCTGGACGATTTATTGCTAACTGTTTTATGCAGGTACTAACGAAAGTCCATCTACCATCATCATATGTCTCAACATCTGCATCTCCTCATGCTCATACTTATGAAGATCATCCTCAACAAAGCTCAAGTGAAAAAGTTCAAGACAAAAGGATCAAGTTAAAGACAAAGTGCTAAGACAATGTCAAAAAGCTAATCAAGACGTCAAGAACAAGCTCATGTATCAAGAAAGAATGACATAAGTATGTTGTTCAAGAAGTATGAGTATGATGGAGGATACGACGCAAATGTACAAAAGATGTTGATTAAAGGCAAGACGAACCTAAAGACGATTACATTGAAGATCACATAACATGAAGGAACAAAGAAGCAAGACTATTCTACAACGACACACAATGCACAAGACAATGAAGACGAAAGACCTAATCACACGGAGCATCATTTGAATGACCATCCCTTAGGGGGAGATTGTTAGCATTTATAAAAAAGTGATGGTCATTTGTCGTTATAATATTTTTAGTAAATGTGTCATTGTGTATTAAGTAGAATAGTCAATGGGCTTGGTATCTTAATCTAATAGGTTAAATGTTAGCTAAAAGAAAAGCCCAAGCCCATACGCCTTCCATGAGTGAAAAACTATAAATCGCACCACCCTCCCCACTTGTAAGGGTTGGTGCTTTAGGGTTGTATCAAGAGATTAGTGTGTGTAATAAAATTTCTCTCTCTAGTTTCTCTCACTAGATCTAAGAACCACTCTTCTCTCTTTGGTTATTATTGATTGTTAGTGTGTATGATAGGATAGATTTAAGGGATAACACGATATCCTCACCGACAACAATTATGCTGACTGGAAGCAAGAGATGATGAACTTTCTCTTTGCCAAAAACAAGGTGGAGTTCGTGGATGGCACAATCAAGAAACCGGAGAAAACTTCTAAAGATTACATGCCCTGGATGCGCGTGGATGACATGATTAAGGGCTGGTTGACAATGGCAATAGAGAAGAACATTCGGAACAGCATGAAGTACGCTAGCACAGCGACAGAGATATGGTCAGATCTCGAAGAACGTTTCGAAAAAGAGAGTGCTCCCAGAGCATAAGAACTGAAGCAGAGGATAGCGTCTACTCGCCAAGAAGGTAATTATGTATCTACCTATTTCATACAGTTGCGGTCACTATGGGATGAAGCGCAATCGGTACAACCTTTTCCTAGATGTTCTTGTGATAAATGTGAATGTGATGTTGGTAAAAAGATACTGGAACATCAAGAGAAGGAGCACCTATATGAGTTTCTCATGGGTTTAGATTCGGATTTTGTGGTTATAAGAACTCAAATATTAGCCACAAAACCGATTCCTTCCCTCACTGCAGCGTATCACATGGTAGCCGAGGATGAAAGACAAAGGGCTATCTCGAGTGAAAATAGAAGTCAAGTCGAACCTGCTGCTTTCAAGGCGTTCCAGAAGAGGGATAACAAAGAGAAGACCGTAACCAAAGGTGGTAAAGAAGGAACTGAACATTGTATTGTTTGTAACAGGGATGGTCACTGGAAAGAAGGCTGCTTCAAGATCATCAGGTACCCGGAGTGGTGGCCCGGGAAGAAAGGAGAAAAGGTCAAAGGGAAGGCCGGCTGCGTAGAAACGAAGTCAATCCCGATTCCTGGCTTGACACAAGAAAACTATCAACTCCTTCTCAAACACTTCTCTGGATCCGGTAATAGTGGAAGTACAAAATCCCTTGCTAATATGGCCTATAAAACTAACGAAGAAGATGAGTGGATTATTGATTCGGGTTGCACTGAATATATTACCCACATACCTAATGTTCTCACAAATCAAAAGGCGGCCACTTTTGAGCCGCCAATTCTCATTCCAAATGGTGAATCTATCCCTGTAAAGGGAAAGGGGGAATACACTTTCCCAGGTGATTCCAAAGTGTAGAATGTTCTCTATGTTCCTGATTTTAAATGCAATCTCCTTTCAGCTAGCAGACTAAGCCGTGATCTTCAATGTGTTGTATCTTTCTTTCCTGACTTTTGTGTCATGCAGGGATTGCAGAGGAGGAACTTGATTGGAGCGGGTAGATGCGAAGGGGGACTATACCGAATGAAGATGTTTCAAGAAAGAAAGGCCATGGCAACTACTGTTGAGACGTGGCATAGAAGACTTGGACACCCTCCAAAGGGAAAATTAGCAAAAATTGATTTTCTTAGCACTGTTACTACTGAACTTGGTAAATTTTGTGATTCTTGTGCTAAGGCAAAGTTTGTTAGAATACCTTTTCAATCCAGTTTTATTAAGACTAATGAGCCATTTCAATTAATTCATTATGATATTTGGGGAGGATATCGGGTACCGTCCTATACAAGAGCCAATTATTTTCTTACCACAGTTGATGATTTCAGTAGGGTTGTATGGGCATTCCTTATTAAAAATAAAAGAAATGCAAGCAGGTGTCTCATAATTTTTTGCAAAATGGTTGAGGTACAGTTTAGCAAGCAAATCAAGAGGCTAAGGTGTGACAATGGGGGGGGGGGGAGTTCACATCCAACAACATGTTGGAGTTTTATAACGAGAAAGGAATGTTGTTGGAAACCACATGCCCACACACACCTCAACAAAATGGGGTCGTTGAGAGGAAACACAGGCATCTCCTTGAGACGGCTAGGGCTTCAAGGTTTGGCGTGAAACTTCCTAAACAATTGTAGGGAGAGTGTGTCTTGACCGCAACTTATTTGATCAATCGACTCCCTTCCAAGGTTCTTAAGAACAAAACTCCCTTTGAAGTAATTTTGGGAATAAAACCGGACTATGACTTCTTGAGAGTTTTTGGGTGCCTTGTGTACTTTAAAAACTTCAATACCAAAGGAGACAAGTTCGAATAAAGGGGGAAACCAGGGGTGCATCTTGGGTACCCACCAGGAACCAAAGGTTACTGTGGAAAACTAGAAGGGGGGTTGAATAGTTTTACGTCTGTTTAATTTATATTATGAAAACTTTGTTTACTTTTTAGATTCGAATTTATGTGAGCTCAACTCTTGAACAATATGAACAAATATAAGTAAATATAAGTAAGCAACGCAAGTAAGGTAATAAATATGAAATGAAAGATAGAGATGGAGAGATCTAACCGAGAGACAAGAGATTTATAGTGGTTCGGCTACAAGGACACCTTCCTTGCCCTACTCCACTCCCCGAGCACCTAACTCGAGAGTTCACAACACTATGTCAACAAGCTCCCTTATGGCAGAGAAAACCTTACACAACTTTAGCTTACACCGGCTTAACAACACAAAGCTAGATGTCGGGTTCTAATCGTAGCTAGAACCAATCTCACAACTTATACACGACTTAATCACACCTTCTTCTTCACGACTTCTTCACAACTTCTTCACGACTTCTTCACTATGACTTCACAACTAAGCACAACCTATGTACACTTCTACTTCTTCACACCTTCACTACTTACACACCTTAACAACACAACTTCTCTACTTACACACTAACCTATCCCAAACAATTATTCATACAACTATCTAACAACAATACACAACTTATATACAAATGTATGATGACACAAACAACTTAGGTATCTAAGTTGCAATACTTCTTCTCTAGTTGTTGAAGGAGTATTCTTCTCTTGCACTTGAATGGAGGAAGCTTGGATCACTTGGAAACCAAAGCTTAAGATTATATGATCAAAGGGTTTTTGAAGATATGAAATGAGATCTATAACAGAAAGTTTTAGTGTGCAAAAGGTAAGTAAAAATCCAGGGGAAGGCTGGTATTTATAGGCAGAAAAACTGGACAGCTGGGAGCTACTGGAGCTTGGCCGGCCCCCTTAAATAGGGGGGCGGTCCCCTTAATTTTAAGGGGGCCGCCTAGTATAATTAAGGGGGCCGCCCCTGCCAGCCGTTGTCCAGTTTTGTCTTTTTTTGGGGAAGGTTTTTCTGGAACATTTTTACTGATTTTGGTTAAAAATTTGAATTCATAAATTTATAATAAATTAAACATTTTTATTTATTACCAAAAATGTTTTTCTAAAAGATATAAAATGTTTTTGACATTTTATAAAAAATCTAGTGTTTAAGAAAATGTTCCTTTGATCATATAATGAATTAAGCATTAGTTCATTCATACCTTAAGTGATTTTAGTTGTAGAAGTGAATATTTACAACTAAGTACTTGTTTATTTTATAAGTTTATGTTTTAATGAGTTTACATTTTGTGATCATCAAAACATAGAGATATGAATAAATATTGATAATGTTTTTAGGCATTATTTATGTCAACAATCTCCCCCTTTTTGATGATTACAAAACCTAAACTCATTAAATCCAAAAGTTTATTTTTGGACAAGTATTTGGTGAGTTTATATTCACTTCTCCCCCTTTTTGTAGAATCAAAAAAGGTTAAGCCGACAAATTTAGACGTGAAATTTATGGGGACAAAAACTCCCCCTTGATGTTTACTCCCCCTTGTTTGAGGGCACCAAGGAGACGAGCTATGGAAATCTTGGCTGCAAAAACAAGTTAGGAGACACAAGATACATGCATAGCAAAAATATTTAGAACAACCAACTAATTTATTCATTCAAGATGATCATATATAACATATGAATCATCATTACATTACATAAAATACTTAAAACATAACGATTACAACATAACTAGAAACACTAATGGTCCTCATATTGCCAAAGAGAGCGATTGGACTTGCTTGCGACACAAAAGGGTGAGGGATTTTATTTTGAGGCGGAAAGCATGTGGATGGGTTTTAGTTATGTGATGGTTAGGGAAATGGAGCGGATCCAGCGATGTTATATCGTTGTAGGGGAGGAATGGGATGAGGACGAGTGAGTAGATATTGGATCCAAGAAATATCTTCACTTAAGTGGAGAATTTGTTTTTGAAGGAAGATGCAACAAGGGCAATAGTGGGTGTGGTTTGTAACTTGATCCAAGTTAAGAGAGTGGGGTAGGCAATTTGAGTAAGGTAGGGATGGAGGTTGTCCCTTGTTGCGTTATGTGAGGTGCATAGCAAGGAGATCACTAAGATCATGGATTTGGTTAATCTCTTCATGAAGCTTTTGTCTTTCATGAATGGGGATGTGGTTATTTGGTGGAAATGTATGGTATTGGGGTGTATGATTTGAGGAAAAGTTTGATGTTTAACCAAGGTGATGAGGGTTTTCAAGGATTCCATTGAAGTTGGTTTGATGTTTAGGGGAGTAGTTTGGAATGATGATGCGTGGTTTTGCAACCTTACAACAGGTTTTACCTCTCGAGGGATCTCAAGAGGCTTACAACCCCACCAGGCAGTGTACCTGACCGATGTAGTATAGTGTAGTGGTAAGTACGGGGGATTGATCGTTCTCCACAGGGAATAGTGTTCGTTAGGTATGAAAGACTACTCTAATAGGTCTAAGGGTTGAGGAAGATTCTTTTTTATGTTTTTATATTTTTTTATGAAAGCAAGTAAAATCTCGGTTTTGAAGGAGTGGGCGGAATTAGTTGCTAGTCAACTAACCCAAATAACTACAAATGCAAATAAAATAAATAACTGAAAATAAAAAGTTGGTGAAAACTTATGTGTAGAGAAATGTGTTCACTTAGATTTCCTTACTCCCTAACTATCTTTTACCGGTTGATTAGTGTGTATTAGTTGCGTGGATGACGGGTGTATTCCTTAATACCAATCGTGGGGTGGCGTACGTACTTCCCCAACTCTACAAGCTCCTACTTCACTCCTATGTCGAGCCGGCTAGGAAGCTCCTAACATGGGATCACTAGAATTCGCTTGTGCATTAAATACAACCATAAAAACCTTTAGTACGCATTTGGTTCATGTTTCTTAAAACGTTCAAGCAAGTTACCGAATAGGAAGTTAGCCAGTTTTCTTAAGCCTAACATAGATAAACAATCATCCAATACAACTAATAACACACTAATAACCAATAATCAATAGCTAGGTTTCATTAGATCTAAGCAAACACAAGATAAATCTAGCCTAACATGTTAAACAAAAGACAAGAACAAGATAGAATCAAACAACACATAGACATATTGAATGATTAATTGATAACTTATCTTTCAATGTAACATGGAAGATCTCAAGGCAAAAAGCCTTGAAAAAGAAGCTAAATTCGTCTTAGGGTTTTCTCCCAAAAATTCCACACTAAGCTCTCCTTATGACAAAGAATTGCAAAACTATATATAGATTTTTACATCTGACGGCGTCACCTTATGGAGTGTGACGCCGTCACCTCGCCGCTTCTAGGGTTCCCGGATGGCCTTTTTGACGCCGTCCCTCTTTAGCTCTCCAAAATCCGTTCTGGCTTATCAAGGCTTGACGCCGTCAGACCTTGAACGTGACGCCGTCCCTCTTTGAATTAAGCCGTGACGCCCTTGATCAGGTTAAAGCGTGTCGCCGTCAGAATTCACATGCAATTTTCACTGGCTTATCATGAGTAAATTTCACATCCACCTTTTCTTGCCAAGCCATGACGCCGTCCAGAGTAAAATCTGACGCCGTCAAAGGTAACTTTTAGCCGATTTTTGAGACTTTGTCGTTTTCTTCACTTTAATGCTCCAAAAACGTCCAAAATGCCTCCTTTTCCAGATTTCTCCTCAAAAGTACCTAAAATGACAAAAGGAACGATTTAGGGCAATATTTGATCAAATAAATACGATTTAGGGCTTAAATGACCCCTTAAAAGCGGTACACTTTTCGCTTCATCAAATGATTGTGGATGTTTGGCCAAAATGATAGGGGTTGTGAAATGGTTCAATGGAATGAGGTTGTGATCTTGGAGAGTAGTTGGGGATGAATGATGATGGAGGTGTTGGTTGTCTAGTCGCACCATTTGTAATGGGCTTGTGGTGAGGGTGAGGTTTTCTTTTCCACTCGGGTTTTAAGGTCATCCTTGCTAGCTTTGAGGTTTTTGGTTTTGGGGTTATAGGAGAAGACATGATGGGATGATTGAATGTGGTGAGATATGGGGTTATTTATAGTAGAGGATTTGTGTTGTTTAGGAATGGATAGGCTTGTTGGGTGATTAGGACAGAATGTGTTTGTGAATTTTGGGGAAGTATAGGATCAAATGGGCTAAAAAGCAGAAAAAGATTCTGTGAACCCATCCAGCAGATGGCCGGTCCCTTTAATTATGGGCGGTCCCCTTAATAAATAAGGGGCCGCCTTATGAATTAAGGGGGCCGCCCATCTAGTACTTTTCTGGGTTCCAGAAATGGATTTTTCTACAGAAATAGGTGAGGATGGCTATGTTTTGAGCTTTTGGTTTTAGGCAAGTCCCACTCTTTGAGGCAATAGAGAAACATATTAAGCATGCATGGCATATAAGATAAACAAATAAGCAAGCAATAAGTTATATTGTAACACCCCAACCCGACAAGGGTAAAGATGTCACGCAAATGGTTTCATATCAGATATAACAAAGCATACATTCAAAAGTAATACAAAGATTTTCAAAGGTTACCGAGGAAATACTGAAATTACAAGGTTACAAAAGCGAATACAATTTCTAACAATGTAGTAACTTCCAATCGTCTCTAGGCCAAAATAATTATCAAGTCTTCTAAGTCCAAAAGTCTCTTCACTCATACCCATCTTCCAACCAAAACCTGCCGCACATGAAAAGAAACCGTGCGGCTGAGCTTACAAAGCTCAGTGAACAGATACGTAATACAACAAAGATAACGAAGCAGAAATATAGTGAAGCACTGGGAAATATCATAAGGTATAATCAAAGTAAATGGATAAGAAGAGAAGAATAGGATAGTCATCTAACACGAGCCCAAAACTCAAAGTCAAATCTCAATGTCATCATCTCAAAGTCATAGTCTCACAATCAGAGGGGATACCTCTCAGGCAACCAGATAATATGAGGGGTGTCCTCATGTATCAACAGGGTGGAGTAGCTAGCTCCCATAAATGTGAAAGGCGTGTAATGCACACAAGCACCAGTCACCTCAAAGTCATACTCAAAGTCATACTCAAAGTCATAGTTAAATCCACTAAACAAAACATGCCTAGGATTGCAATCCATACGCCCCCAAACTCAAAGTCAATCTCAAAGTCAAGTAGCCATGGCAGATAATATAAAAGGGACGGTGTGAGAAATCACTCCCCCACACAGGAGTCATGCCAGTGGTGCATCACAGACATGGCCAGGTTACCTTCCTGGCTAGGAAAGGACAAAAATGGCTCGGGTATCAAACTAAGAGTCAGGTCTCAATGTCATATCAAAGTGTATCTCAAGGTCATAATCAGAAAGTATATCTCAAGATCATATCAAAAGGTTCATGTCAAAGGTTTAAATCATAGCTCAACATCAATGCATAGGTGATAAGACACCCTTACTAAAAGGGTAGAGTATCCGTACCTTATGACGAAAGCACAAATAGAAACAAGAACAGAAATAGGGGATAGCTCAAAGTCTCTCCTTCTTCACACCTAGAGGAGTAGAAGGGGATTACAAATCATTCTTAATTAATTGCCTTTCCATTTTAAGTAACTTTCTATTTTTTGGCAGGTTTCCATATTTAGCAAGTTTCCATAATTAGAAGGTTTCCTTATTTAGTAAGTTTCCAATTTTAGAAGTATAAGGTACATAACTTAGTTAGATCATTATTAACTGGAAATAAGTTATCTTTATCATATTTACACATTTGGTCCTTAAGATTTCACAATTTACACTTTACACCCCTTTATTACAAAAGTTACACTTTAAACCTTCAAATATTCATAATTACACATTAAACCCTTAATTTATCAAATTTACACAATGAGTACTTATTTTAATAAGTTATACGATTGGACCTTTAATTATTCATAATTTACACAATAGGTCTCTCCATTTAATTAATTTACATATTTAACCTTAAAGTTTACATTTTCAATCTTTAATTAATAATAATTACACATTAGTCCAATAAATATCCAAATTTACACATTAGTCCCTGAATATAATTTATTTCTCAAATCAACCTTAACTTTCCAGAAATTACATATTTAGTCCCTATATGTTATTTATTTTCCAAATCGATCCATACTTTAATTATCTAATCAAAATAAACCCTTTAAATGCAAAATTAACACATGAGACCCTCCTTTTATATTTTATACCATTTCTAGCAGGTCTAACATAATTTACAAAATTGTCCCCTGAGTTTTAAAAGTTACAAAACAAACCTTTCTATTTATTTATTCAAATCGGTAAACATTTAATTAACAAAATCAAAACCTTAAATTCACCAATCATTAAATCATCATAAGCACATCATTTAAACACCTTAATTTTCTAGATTTTAGCATATAAACTCTAGGTCGATTTGTTCTTAGGGTTTGCCATAATTTTTCCTTTTATTTCCCATTTAGCCGATTACAACTAAATTCCATAATAATAGTTTTAGGTCTCTACAATTCTAATGAGCATTTTTCTGAGGTTATATGATGATAATAGAGTCCACGAAAATTAATCATCAGATCTGGAAAAATCGCATATATGTATTATAGATTTATTTCGATTCTAGGGTTTATAACACAATAATTTTCCATACGATTTATATATGATGCATGGGCTGTTTTTATCATTTTTCCCACCTTAGATATGATCATTAGAAGCTGAGAAAAATACCAGGATAATTTTAGAACGAGTGAAAAAGGCTGAATGGACTTGTGTCTCTCGGCTAGAACTTTCGAACCAAAAGAAATCACCACGACTTCAAACGGGACCAAACCATCTTGTATACATTTTTCGCAGATCACAAGTGATGTAAGAACCTCAGGAAAAATAAGAAACGAATTTTATGGAGATCAAATGAATTATTACGAATTTTACCTTATAAATGCTCTAGCGACAAGAATAAAATCACCACAAACGAACCATGCAATACACGACTTCAAACCGATTTTTCTAGGACTCCTTAGATGATGATTGAGCTCAAAAAATTGTTGAAATAATTCTTTGTGGCCGGATGGAGGCAAAAAGAATTTATGTGCGTGTTATTGTTATTCGGCAATTATGGTTTAGGAACAAAATATATGGAATGGTGATAATATTGTGGAAACCGAGTCATGGGGGAGGGATAGAACCAAAATTTCGGGATTTAACTTAGGTAACTTGATTTGATTGATTTCCTTCATTTAAATGTATTTTTCTTATGTTTAAACATATATTAATAATAGAAACAATTCTATTCGGTGCACCAAGGGTATTTTGGTAATTTTGTAGCTTGAAAAAATATCAAATGGAGTTGTCAAAATTATTTGGTACCATATCTTGTTCATTTCCAGAAGTTTGGGATTGTTTTGATACTTGATAAGCCTTTAAATAAAATTTTAAACTTGTAGGGGCAATTTGGTCATTTTACATGCTTTTCAGATTTTAGGTGTTACAACTTCTTCCCCTCTAACAGAAAAATTTCGTCCTCGAAATTTGCAAAGAATCAGAAATGAAACGAATCGAAACGAAATAGAGACATACCAGATCAGAATACAAAATGTGGGTAACTAGCTCGAATAGACTCCTCGGTCTAAAATCTCAAGTCTTACTCATAGCAGGTCACAATGAACAGTTTCAACGAATGCGAAATGTATATATAGCAGGACAGATGGAATCCATACGAACAGAAAGCATATCATTAGATATCATCAAATGGCAGAAAGCTCTATAATAGGATTTAAGATCGTTATCGGAAGTGCAAAGGTCAGCAAAACGCGCGTCGAGCATCCAAACGTATCAAGTCGAATATCCAGAACAGCAGATTAAATGGATAGGTAGAATGAATCTAAAATCTCACTAAACGCGGATGATCTCAATCAGATATCAGAAATTCTAAGGTTCTTAAGGCACTTCTCGAAATATCCTATGCCCACAACGAGTGCACGTTATATGGTGTAGGTATTATCACGTTGATCAGGCGTCATAATACTAGCATCATATAAATATGCCCTCATGATGGTCATACTTTATCTCAAGCCGTAAGCAACACAACTTATCTAAATCCACCTAGTCCACCTACAGTCTCAGAGGTCACGAAAATCAAACATCGTAACTAAGAGAACGAAAAATACTCGAAGAGTAACGGGAATCCGAAAATGTCCATCAGCATTTCGTAGCGCCAAGACTTCATAACTTACCAAAATCAATTCAGCCAAAATAAGTGGTTACTTCAACATCCGTCGGTTCATAAATATCAAAAATTTCTTCCATAGCTCGTCAAAATTCTCATGCAACTCGTTATTCAACAAACGCAGAATGAACGCAGAACGAAATTACTAATAGAGAACCAAATCATTCGAAGGACTTCATTATCAGGTAACAAAATTTAAGTAGGTTGAGAAGAAGCGAATACGTCGTCGATAGCTTCATCCTTCACAGAATCATCTCGTCTAGACACAATTGTCCGCTTCAAATTTCGTCCATTCACATACAGACTTTTAAATTTTCTTCCAAGTTGGGGTAGTTTGACGCTTGTCCATCTTATCTTATGACGAAAAGGAATCACAAACTTGAGTCTGGTTCCTCAAGCCATCGGCAACTCTTCTTTATATTGTGGCGTCGTAACGGCAGTCCCTGACACGATCATTGTGCATTCCTTCATCCGCAAGCCTTCTTCTGCTGTCAATTCATCTTAGTACAACCAAAATGAATAGAGAAGCAGGATTGTGTTTCTTCGACAGATCTTCTAACACCGCTCCAGGTTTTGAGGTAACACCGCCGTTGTCAACTTCAGATTATGTGTTGAATGGTTCGTCTCTTACGGTCTGGTTGTCTTGATGCCCGAACTGTAATCTTCACGGGTTGCATAATATATGGTCGAGTATTATCCCAGCTCCTCTCTTCTTCCTATATGCTTCATCCCTGGTAATGCTCGTCGCCACCTCCTTCTACTACTCTTCCTCCAAGTTTCTCACTTCGATAACTGTCTTCGATCTCGGTTCCTCCTGTGGAAGGCTCTGTCTTTACAATATCCAGGGTAGTGTCGTCTACAAGAATTTCTGAATGTCAATCAAATTTCTCTCCCAGATCAAGTGGTCGTCTCATCAATAATCTCTATGTTCTTCTTTCGTTTTCTGAACATAACACAATGTCATTCTATGACAATTTGTCCAAAATACGCAAAGACACGACCATTCTGGCCAATACCATTGGCATCATTCAAACTCCTAAGGTTATAACGAGTGCAAGGACAGTCTCTGAAATCATTTAGGGAAAACTTTCACATATACTTCATGCCGCCTTCCTTCTTCTTCAAAATAAAACTGAACTACTTCACAGAGGTTACTCTCGGTTAGTTAACCCCCTTCTTAGAAGTTCTTGTGGTTGCTGCTTCAGCCCTTCAAATCTAAAACGATGAAATCAGATACGAAGTTTCAAAGAAGACCAAATCACTTATTGATACTCGGAAACAGATAATGATTACTGATAGTGGTACGGTTAGGTTTACAATAGTCGATACGTCGTCACATACTTCTTTCTTTCTCCTTCATAAACCAACAAGAGCATCCATGAGAATCGCTGAGGTGAACAAAAATCATATTACACCGGAATTACCAGAAAATCTTCGTACAACGAAATATTTCCGATGGTAGGACTTCCAAGGGTGGATATTAATGGTTGTCAGGAAAACTTGATCATCATATGAGTTCAGGGTTGGTGCTTCCATATCGGCAAAATTTTAGCAGATTTAGGTGTAGAGATTCATCATAACGAAATAGGGTGAGATAGGTTGTTAAGATCACATTTCAGATACGGTAGTCTTGTGGTAGCTTTACAAATAGTCATCCAGTCCATAACCAAAAGACCACACAATAAGACATGTCAAGATCAAAAGATTCATAGTACGAACGCAGTCGTCGAATCAGACGGATAGTTCATATATCGAAGTTCAGCACGTGTTTCAATAAAAGTGTTGAGATGGATAAACGAACAATTCAAAGTGTAGGAATTTGTCCGGCTTCTTGGCATAAGCGGTATGTAGGGCGTGTATTAACAGTAGTACGAATATCGTATAATTGTCAAAAGTGAGATGTACAGAATATCCGTTATTAGCATCATCATGCTCAGTTAACAAATCCATACAGAGATAACATAACATCATATCCTTCCAAAGGAAATGGTTGGCAGTACCAGGTTCGTCATACAGGGGAAAATAACACAACTTCCTATATCCATGGTTAATAATCACCGGAATTCTCATGGAGTAGTAATGGATTTATGCACAGTTAAGTCGCATCGGATGATACATTTCCGTTCAGTATAAGCAATGAATTCACAAAATGTGTCGAACACATTATGGTTGAACGACCTATGATATGGTCGGAAAGGTGTCAAATAGCTTGTCAAACAAATCGGAGGTGGATGTCAAAATTTGAAAATGAAACTTAAATGGTGTAAGGTATCCAGGTGGGTTTTTCCGAGGTATTCCAAACTTGCTTGGCTTCTGAGCTTAAGTTGCAAAACTTCTAGCTCCTGAAAAGTTTCTGATGAGGTTTAACTAAGGGCAGAGGCACGAATCAGAGTGATGCGGAAGCAAATGACTCACATATATTTCTTAGTCTACCCATTCCTCACTGGTCAATTTTAGGTTCCTATAGGGAGATCCTAAAGCAATTATTACAGGTTATCTTATGAGCGCTTACAGGGAAACTTAGTGGTCCTAACTTACACAGGCCAAGGGTAATTGTATTACGAATCGCAGCCTGTCTCTCTGATACCATAATTGTAATACCCCAACTCGACAAGGGTAAAGATGTCACGCAAATGGTTTCATATCAGATATAACAAAGCATACATTCAAAAGTAATACAAAGATTTTCAAAGGTTACAGAGGAAATACTGAAATTACAAGGTTACAAAAGCGAATACAATTTCTAACAATGTAGTAACTTCCAATCGTCTCTAGGCCAAAATAATTATCAAGTCTTCTAAGTCCAAAAGTCTCTTCACTCATACCCATCTTCCAACCAAAACCTGCCGCACATGAAAAGAAACCGTGCGGCTGAGCTTACAAAGCTCAGTGAACAGATACGTAATACAACAAAGATAACGAAGCAGAAATATAGTGAAGCACTGGGAAATATCATAAGGTATAATCAAAGTAAATGGATAATAAGAGAAGAATAGGATAGTCATCTACCACGAGCCCAAAACTCAAAGTCAAATCTCAATGTCATCATCTCAAAGTCATAGTCTCACAATCAGAGGGGATACCTCTCAGGCAACCAGATAATATGAGGGGTGTCCTCATGTATCAACAGGGTGGAGTAGCTAGCTCCCATAACTGTGAACGGCGTGTAATGCACACAAGCACCAGTCACCTCAAAGTCATACTCAAAGTCATACTCAAAGTCATAGTTAAATCCACTAAACAAAACATGCCTAGGATTGCAATCCATACGCCCCCAAACTCAAAGTCAATCTCAAGGTCAAGTAGCCATGGCAGATAATATAAAAGGGACGGTGTGAGAAATCACTCCCCCACACAGGAGTCATGCCAATGGTGCATCACAGACATGGCCAGGTTACCTTCCTGGCTAGGAAAGGACAAAAATGGCTCGGGTATCAAACTAAGAGTCAGGTCTCAATGTCATATCAAAGTGTATCTCAAGGTCATAATCAGAAAGTATATCTCAAGATCATATCAAAAGGTTCATGTCAAAGGTTTAAATCATAGCTCAACATCAATGCATAGGTGATAAGACACCCTTACTAAAAGGGTAGAGTATCCGTACCTTATGACGAAAGCACAAATAGAAACAAGCACAGAAATAGGGGATAGCTCAAAGTCTCTCCTTCTTCACACCTAGAGGAGTAGAAGGGGATTACAAATCATTCTTAATTAATTGCCTTTCCATTTTAAGTAACTTTCTATTTTTTGGCAGGTTTCCATATTTGGCAAGTTTCCATAATTAGAAGGTTTCCTTATTTAGTAAGTTTCCAATTTTAGAAGTATAGAGTACATAACTTAGTTAGATCATTATTAACTGGAAATAAGGTATCTTTATCATATTTACACATTTGGTCCTTAAGATTTCACAATTTACACTTTACACCCCTTTATTACAAAAGTTACACTTTAAACCTTCAAATATTCATAATTACACATTAAACCCTTAATTTATCAAATTTACACAATGAGTACTTATTTTAATAAGTTATACGATTGGACCTTTAATTATTCATAATTTACACAATAGGTCCCTCCATTTAATTAATTTACATATTTAACCTTAAAGTTTACATTTTCAATCTTTAATTAATAATAATTACACATTAGTCCAATAAATATCCAAATTTACACATTAGTCCCTGAATATAATTTATTTCTCAAATCAACCTTAACTTTCCAGAAATTACATATTTAGTCCCTATATGTTATTTATTTTCCAAATCGATCCATACTTTAATTATCTAATCAAAATAAACCCTTTAAATGCAAAATTAACACATGAGACCCTCCTTTTATATTTTATACCATTTCTAGCAGGTCTAACATAATTTACAAAATTGTCCCCCGAGTTTTAAAAGTTACAAAACACACCTTTCTATTATTTATTCAAATCGGTAAACATTTAATTAACAAAATCAAAACCTTAACTTCACCAATCATTAAATCATCATAACCACATCATTTAAACACCTTAATTTTCCAGATTTTAGCATATAAACTCTAGGTCGATTTGTTCTTAGGGTTTGCCACAATTTTTCCTTTTATTTCCCATTTAGCCGATTACAACTAAATTCCATAATAATAGTTTTAGGTCTCTACAATTCAAATGAGCATTTTTCTGAGGTTATATGATGATAATAGAGTCCATGAAAATTAATCACCAGATCTAGAAAAATCGCATATATGTATTATAGATTTATTTCGATTCTAGGGTTTATAACACAATAATTTTCCATACGATTTATATATGATGCATGGGCTGTTTTTATCATTTTTCCCACCTTAGATATGATCATTAGAAGCTGAGAAAAATACCAGGATAATTTTAGAACGAGTGAAAAAGGCTGAATGGACTTGTGTCTCTCGGCTAGAACTTTCGAACCAAAAGAAATCACCACGACTTCAAACGGGACCAAACCATCTTGTATACATTTTTCGCAGATCACAAGTGATGTAAGAACCTCAGGAAAAATAAGAAACGAATTTTATGGAGATCAAATGAATTATTACGAATTTTACCTTATAAATGCTCTAGCGACAAGAATAAAATCACCACAAATGAACCATGCAATACACGACTTCAAACCGATTTTTCTAGGACTCCTTAGATGATGATTGAGCTCAAAAAATTGTTGAAATAATTCTTTGTGGCCGGATGGAGGCAAAAAGAATTTATGTGTGTGTTATTGTTATTCGGCAATTATGGTTTAGGAACAAAATATATGGAATGGTGATAATATTGTGGAAACCGAGTCATGGGGGAGGGATAGAACCAAAATTTCGGGATTTAACTTAGGTAATTTGATTTGATTGATTTCCTTCATTTAAATGTATTTTTCTTATGTTTAAACATATATTAATAATAGAAACAATTCTATTCGGTGCACCAAGGGTATTTTGGTAATTTTGTAGCTTGCAAAAATATCAAATGGAGTTGTCAAAATTATTTGGTACCATATCTTGTTCATTTCCAGAAGTTTGGGATTGTTTTGATACTTGATAAGCCTTTAAATAAATTTTTAAACTTGTAGGGGCAATTTGGTCATTTTACATGCTTTTCAGATTTTAGGTGTTACATATATCTAGCAATTTAGAGAATTAAGGAAACTAATCATCTAAGGCAAGGGTAATGGAGCAAAGGCACTAGAAACTAATGGGGAATAGGTGATGGAACAATTGTGAGGATGTGATTAATAAGCTTGTTCTAGTGTGTGCCTATATGCAACAAATGTGGAGATGTGATTGTTTCGACTCCTAAATGCAAAAATTTCCTAAGAAACAATCCAAGGTCTCCTTGATTTGATTTTGCTCAATATATGAATATCAAAGATGTATATATTAGATTATATACTTTGACAATTCATGTGAGATCTTTATGCATGAAAAAAAATGTTTTTAGCATTATTCAACAATGTAAGAAAAATGGTTTTCATGTGTTTTCCTAGATGTGAGAATGATTTGTAGAAAATAGATTGGGTTTTGTGAATATGTCTGCTAAGTTATCTTCCGATGCAACCTTTTCTATAGATATGTTTCCTTTTTGAACGTTATCGCGGAGGAAGTGGTGGCGTATTTCTATATGTTTAGTCCTAGAGTGTTGAACGGGATTCTTACTTAAATCTATAGCACCTTTATTATCACACATAATTGGGACATCATCTAACCTAATGCCATAATCTACGAGAGCTTGTTTCATCCATAGTGCTTGTTGACATGCCTTTCCAGCGCTTACATATTCGGCTTCTGTGGTAGAAATAGCAAGAGTGGTTTGCTTCTTCGAGAACCAAGATGTTAGACAACATCCCATGAACGTGCAAATTCCGCTAGTGCTTTTTCTATCCACGTAGTCTCCCGCATGATCCGAATCCGCATAGACGATGGTTTCTATGCCGGATCCCTTAGGATACCATAATCCTAAGTGTATAGTGTCTTTAATGTATCGGAAGATACGCTTAACCGCTTCTAGGTGAGAGGTTTTGGGATCCTCTTGAAAGCGAGCACAAAGGCAGACACTAAACATGATATCCGGTCTACTTGCCGTTAAGTATAGTAAACTACCTATCATTCCTCTATACTTAGTGTTTTCTACGGACTCACCCTCTTCATCTCTTGTGAGTTTTACTTCCGTAGACATTGGTGTCTTCATGGGCTTAGCGTCTTCTAATCCAAATTTCTTAAGCATTTCCTTAATGTACTTAGATTGATTAAAAAATATTCCATCTTCTAATTGTTTTATTTGTAATCCTAGGAAGAAATTAAGTTCACCCATCATACTCATCTCAAACTCATCATGCATGATTTTGGCGAATTCATCACACATATATTTGGACAATGATGAGATTTGGGCTTTTCTTTTTCGTGAAAAGAGTGTTATCTACCATTCCCATGGAATAATCATGTTTAATAAGAAATGCCTTTAATCGATCATACCAAGCCTTGGGAGCTTGTTTGAGTCCATATAAAGCTTTCTTGAGTTTATAAACATAATCAGGTTTTGCGAAGTCAATGAATCCTGGAGGTTGTGCCACGTATACCTCCTCATTGATAAAACCGTTAAGGAATGCACTTTTCACGTCCATTTGAAATAACTTAAAATCTAGGGCGCATGCATAGGCAAGTAGTATTCTTATAGATTCTAATCTAGCTACGGGGGCATAAGTTTCGTCATAATCTATTCCTTCTTGTTGATTATATCCTTGGGCAACTAACCTAGCTTTGTTCCTAGTAACTATTCCATTTTCATCTAACTTATTTCTATAAACCCACTTAGTTCCTATGATGGTCATGTTCATGGGATTTGGGACTAGTTCCCAAACGTCATTAGTCTTAAATTGATTTAGTTCTTCTTGCATAGCCATAACCCAACTTTCATCTTTTAATGCTTCATTTATATTTTTAGGTTCTATAGTTGATAGGAAACAAAAGAAGTTATTTTTGTCTTGAGCTTGTGATCTAAGGGTTCTTTGATTTAGGTTTCCTATTATATTATCTAATGGGTTGATTTAGATTCCTTAATATTTACTATTTCGTTTTCTCCGAGTGTTAAATCTTCATTATCATCACCTAGGGGCTTAGTTTTACTAACCTCAATAGCTTCTTCTTCAACTAGGTCATCATCTTCTAGGGGCAATGTCTTAGGTGGTGGTGGAGTTTCATCAAAAGTTACATTTAAGGACTCTTCTACTTTCATAGTGTGTTTATTAAGTATTATGTATGCTTTACTATTTTGTGAATACCCTAGAAAGATTCCTTCGTACGACTTAGGATCAAACTTAGTAAGGTAACACCCCCAATTTCGTGATATGCAGCGGAATTTAAATTGGGTGTTACTTCATGGCACAACAGTTGAATAGTAGAAAACGATCACCAATTTAGTAATTTTAAAAGATTTATCATTCGAATATCAGAGTTTACAAAATGATGTCCCAGTGGTTTCAAAGTTTATTAAATAGGTTTTTGAATGATAATAAAATTTATAGCCTTCATAAGTATCCGTGCTCCTCCGTGCCATCCCTGCTCATTTTAGACCTGAGATAAATACATGCTAAAAGCGTCAACACAAAGGTTGGTGAGTTCATAGAGTTTGTAAGTAAAAACTGTTGATTTCCAAAATCAAAGAGTTTGTGAGTCCATAGCAGTTGTAAATAAACAGTTGATTATCGAAGTCAAAGGGTGAGTAATACCATAGTATTTATAGTTAAACCAGTTGATTGTCAAAAATCAAAGTGTGAGTGAATTCATAGAGTTTGTCTAAAATCAGTTGATTATCAATAGTTCCAAGTTTAGGTAATAATTGTAATAAATACAATTATTAATAAAATGAGCGATGGGTTACGATATTATACACCCATAGTTGGTTTGTTATAAAGTAAGTGGTGGGTTAAGTTGTTATACACCCATAGTTGGTTTGTTATAAAATAAGTGGTGGGTTAAGTTGTTATACACCCATAGTTGGTTTGGTTGCCCTAAATGGGTCAACACAAAATAGTTATTGTTTTCCAAGTAGTGATTTTCTGCTATATAGTAAATACAAGTTCAAGTTTGATAAAATAATGGCAATACTGTATCATGACTACAGTATCGTTCTATTGCCCTAAGCCTCATGACACTCAACGTTTAACTGGCATAAAAAATGATGTAAAGTATATAGGCCCTCGGGATAGGTATTTGCCAATAACCTATAAGTTTGTTTAAATAAAGTGCGCTTGGGTGGCTCATCCTAGCAGACCCAAACAGGGATTGTCAGTCCCAAATAGATCTATTCACAATTATTTACGTTCACTCGCAAGTGATTAAGGTTCATGATATGAGGGACTTCGAACATGGCAATAAAAGTAAACTTAGGAAATAGTGAATCAGGTATAGCATACAGTTGAAAATCACTTGTGATCAAGTTTATAGTAGGTATCTCTTCATGAGATATAAAAGCGTATAAAAGTGGATTTATAAGTTCATAGTAATCCGTAAAAGTTTATAGTGCCTTTGTAAGTAAAAGCAAGTATTACGTTTCAATAACAAGTAAAGTGGTTTATCAACTGAGTATAATGTTTAAGGTAAACTAGTAAAGTTTTATATGAAATACAAGCATGTATTTTCCCCATAAGTAATTCAAAATAGGTAAAAGAGTGGTCTATGGAACTCACAGTAAAATGTATATAGATAAGAGTACTTGTAAAAGTATAAAGCATGGATCTCCCCAAAGCATTTATAAAACAATTATAATGAGTAAAAGTGGGGCAATAACTCACAGTAGTATGTAAAAGTGCTTGTTAAAGTAAGAGCAAGTAGTTTAAGCATGTATCTCCCCCAAAAGTAGTTCAAAACGTTTAAAAATAGGGGCTATGAAACTCACGGTAGTATGTAAAAGTTAAGAGTACTTGTGAAAGTAAAAGCAAGTAGTTGAGCATGTATCTCCCCCAAAAGTAATTCAAAACGTTTAAAAGTAGGGGCTATAAACTCACAGTAGTATGTAAAAGTTAAGAGTACTTGTGAAAGTAAAAGCAAGTAGTTGAGCATGTATCTCCCCCAAAAGTAATTCAAAACGTTTAAAGTAGGGGCTATAAACTCACCTTGAGTTGTCAACGATTGAGTTGAGTTGTTGGTTGGATAGAGAATTCAGAACAGTTTCACACACAACCTGGATAATAATAACGTTTGAGTATTCGACTTAGCATGAATAACGAATGTGATATGAGGAATCATATGACGATTTGATCGGTGATGTGAGCGTGATATGCTTAAAATGTTTAAAGTTCAAAAATAATATTATCAATAATATTATTTTGTTGTTATGATTTAGAAATCATAATGATCGTCGTCTCGAATTGGATGAGACAAAACGTTGAGTCGAGTGGTTTAAAAGTCGTTATATATAAATATAACATATAAGTTTGTGTTTGAACGAAACAACTGAGAGTTGAGGGTGTATTGTGTAAATTTAGGATTGGAAAATGTTATAATGTTTCTGTTTACTCTTGAACTTTCACTGTTTTTACCCTTTATACCCTAACGGTGTTTGCGTTACACCGTTAGTCCTTGGTTTATAAAAGTTACATTTTTGGTCCATATTTAACCCAAATAACAAACTGAGTTTATACTTTGATATAAATTCATTTTTAACCCTAAATATTCTGTTTTGACAGGTTCAGACCCTAGTTTTAACAAGTTGGCAAAAATAGTCCCTCTAAGTGAAAAGGTTTACATTTTTAGTCCAAAACGCATAAAAATGTGGGGAGAAATTCTAGTAAAATTTTTGAAGCTTATTCAAGCTTATTGAAGCTTAAGTCAACTGCTTATTTGAAAAGAATGTCTAAAATCCATTATTGGGTCTTAACGAGCCAAAACAAAAGCCCGTTAAGAATTTTATAGGCGAGGGCATGAATATTCTTTTGGGTTTATACTTGGGCCATTTTTGTGATTCTAAAAATGTTTTGTATGGGTCCAGTGGGCTGGTTTAACGCCAGTTCTTATTGGGCTTTAGCTAAGCCCAGTCCGAATAATATTAGTTTTTCCAAAATAGTTTTAGTTAAGAGTTGCGATTTGGTCAATTCAAAATGGGTAAACCTAGGTGACGGGTTGACATTATTTTTGTGAACTAAAAACACGAAAAGTGTAGTTTTCTAGGTTGTTAATGAGATGGTGAAAAAATAACGAGTGGTCATGTTTACGGATTCGAATATACAGCGTAGGTTTGTAGGCCTGGTCGCTTATTTTGAAAATGAAAAACCATAAAATTTAACAAAGTGTTGGACCCAGTTTTAGTAGCGTTTAAATGGAGCGTTTTTAAGGGCTTTAGATGGCTTTTTACGAAAAGTTTCCCACACGAAAAATAAAGTTTATCATGTTGAGGTTCGAACTGAGCAAAAACATATGTGTGTCATATGTAAATATTCGAAAATACAAAGCCTCCAAGGTGACTGTTTGGGACGTTTTTAATATTCAAAACACTTAGAAATTTTTCTAAGTGTTTTCAGTTTGAGTTTTACGTGTTCAAGGTCATTTCAAAAATGATTTCGTTTTTGAGATAAATGGATGCATGAGTGTGTCGTGTGAGTTTATACATGATCTTTAGAGGCTAGATAATCATGTGAAACGTGGTTCGAACCTAGGAACCATAGTGTGTACGTAAAAACAAGTGTGTAAACATATACGTTCGAGCATGATTACACTAAATGAAATACTATGATTCGAAATGAACGGGAATCGAGATTAGGGAACTTACAATACTTGAAAATTGAATGAGGCTGAGTAGGAGGGGACTTGGATGGTTGAGAAAACTTGTGCTCGATCAAAAAAGGATGAACTTGATCACGTTTTAATTCCAAACTTGCAATGCGTTTCGAGTGAGCTTGAACTGAGTTGCGTGGACTTACAAGAGAGATGAGTAAGAACTGTGGTACGTTGGAAGGAATCAGAAACACAAGAGTTCTTCGAAACATAAACCCGCATAGAAACTAATATACACGTTCGACTTCAAAACGACTAACCCGATTGGTTCTTGGCCTCTGGGTCTTCCAGAACTTATCTAAACTGAGTATTAGGACTTTTGAGTGTGTTGTGGGAGTTTGAGAGTGCATGAGGATAAGTTGGTGCTTCATTCGGTTATATCAAGAACTGAAAACACATTTTTGTGTTTGTTTAATGCTAGTGTAGTTGTGGCATGCATGGCTTATATAGGAAACATGGGGCGCATACATGCAAACATACTCGGTTTAAAATGGTGAAATGATGAGTCAATGGAGTGTCAAGGTAGTGAAAATGATGAGATGCATAGTATATGAATCGTCCTTGTGTAATTCGACCAAAGAGAAAGAACACAAAATGAAATTATGGTGGTTTGTCTTCTCTTGTTTGTCTAGAACCTGATTCATCACAAGATATTTATTAGGGGTCGGTTTGGTTTTGTAGTTCACAAAGTTTTTGGGGTTTCTTTGAGTGTGTAAGTGAAGAAAATGATGATGGTTCTTGGTTGTATCAGTCGGTGCTAAGGACCAAGAGGAAGAAAAAAAAATGAATTTTAGTGTTGGTTTTGTGTATTCTGTCGAGTACTAGAGAGCTTTGTGAGTGTGAGTTTGAACAAACAAGCTTGTGAGGGAGTGAAATGATTGCCTACTGTTGGATTAGTGAGTGATAAAACAAGTTCGACTTTTATTTGATTATATCATATATTCAAACAACATGAACTAGACCATGTTAACGTGACAATGATTTGAGGTTAACATGTGTATTCTTTGGCAGCGAACTAGTGATCGTGTGATATATTATTCATGTGATATCATGCATGTTTACAAGGTGGTGAGTGTATATGGAATATATTTTCCCGTATCTTTAAATGGTGTCGAGTTTTATGTGAGAATAGCAAACGTATATAAACCTTATTTGGTTGTGTCGGTAGAAATATGAGGGTGCTTGTGAGATTAATGTTTAATGAGATATCGAAATAAAGATATAGAAGACTTGTAATTGATACGTAAATAAATGAATGAATGAATGTTAAGAAAAGATCACAACACCTTATATCGAGATGAGGTATGTCGACTGTGAGACTAGAACAAGGAAACGTGAGCTTTGTGGTTCGTTTGGATATAATAGAGCTTGAATAGTGACGGGCTGGAAATGGTGGCCGAAGTCCAATGTTATTAGAGGGTGATTAGTTTAGTTTTAATAAACCCGAAGTGTTTTGTAAAAACGCGTTAAATCAAGTTACGATACGTAATGTTAGAAATGAAACATGTTACAACATGATGTTGAATGAAAGCAAAGAAAAAAAAATTAATCCGTAAAAATGGTTAATTAAATTGTGATGATGGATTACTATTCGTTAATTGTTTACAAATGACAGGGGAAATTTACGGTGTATTACACTTCGTACGACTTAGGATCAAACTTAGTAAGGTAATCTTTTGTATTGAGAACAAAACATTTGCTCCCGAATACCCCAAAGTAATTTAGATTAGGTTTTCTACCTCTTAATAACTCATATGGGGTTTTTCCTAAAATTCGCCTAATTGAGACTCTATTTATTATATATGTTGATGTATCTACGGCATGGCACCAAAATTTTTGTGGGATAGATTGTTCATTTAGCATTGTTCTACTCATTTCTTGTAATATTCGATTCTTTCTTTCTACTACCCCATTTGATTGTGGAGTGCGAGGAGCGGAGAAATTGTGAGATATCCCATTTAAATCACAATATTTTCCGAATTGCACTTCGTTATCAAATTCCCGACCATGGTCCGACCTAATTGATACTATAGAACATCCTAATTTATTTTGAATCATTTTACTAAATATTTCAAACTTATTAAAGGCTTCGGTTTTATCACTTAATAATCTAGTCCACGTGTATCGTGAGTAGTCATCTATAATTACTAAGGTATAACGATTACCTCCGTAACTCTGCACAGCGGATGGACCAAAAAGGTCCATGTGTAATAATTCTAGGCATCTAGTAGTGGAGACTATATTCTTAGCTTTGTGACTAGCATGTGCTTGTTTTCCTATTTTACATGCATCGCAAAAGTGTTGGTCATATCTTAGGTTAGGCAAGTTTCTAACTAATTCTTTAGAGGCTAGGGATTGTATTTGTTGCATATTTGCGTGACCTAATCTTCTATGCCACAATGTAGAGTTTTCATCTAAGGTTGCTAGACATATTTTATCTTCCGGTTTAGTTCCTAGTTTCATAACATATACACCACCTTTCCTAATTCCTCTACCTATGACCTTTCCGTCCTTAACTATTTCGCTATCCTTACTTGTAAAAGTAACCCTACACTTATTATCACATATTTGTCCTATACTAAGCAAGTTATATGTTAAATTATCTACATGCTCAACATTTTCAATAGTTAAGGAGTCTTGAGAGATCGTACCTTTGCCAATGATTTTTCCATGAAAATCACTACCGAAAATAACATTACCTCCGTTGTATGCCTTGTAGGAGGAGAATAGCTTCCGGTTCCCCGTCATGTGCTTCGAGCATCCACTATCCTTAATCCATTCGTCGGGCTCCAAATTTATCCCTAGACATATTTCATCGGTGGCTTGAGCTACAAGGCACTTTTCGTCTTTTGCTTTGTCCGCTTCATCTTTGTCGCTATCACTCCATGTTCCACTAACAAATGCGCTTTCGTAATCCTAACCCTGTGGCTTTGGACATTCGCCAATGAGATGATTTTGGCTTCCACATCTAAAGCACTTTCTTTTCCCATAGTTATCATTTCTATTTCTTTGAAGCGATCTTCTTTCATCTCGCGGTTGTCTCGTGAATCTTCCTCGTCTCTTGAAGAATTTCTTGAATTCTCTCACGGCCATTGCATATTCTTCATCTTCACTATCGTCACTTGAATCGTCATCATCACTAACCTCCTTTTTGACTTTTAGCGCAAGAGTTTTTATTTGATCTTTCTTACTCTTGACCGTTTCAAAGTCTCTCTTTATAATTTCTTCATGGACCTTCAAGTTTCCAATAAGTTCATCAAGCGATAGCGTCATCAAGTTCTTCGATTCTTCATTAGCCGTGACCTTCGCGCGCCATTTTGGATGCAATGCCCTAAGAAATTTCCTTACACAATTTTTTCTAGAAAAAGTCTCATCAAGTGCTTTTAAACTTGTGTTGATTGTGTTAAATTTAGCAAATGCATTATCAATAGATTCCTCTTCAAGAATTGTAAATTGTTCATATTGTTGAACAAGAAGATCTATTTTGTTATCTTTGACTTGACTATTACCTTGGTGAGTGATTAGTAAAGAATCCCAAATTTCTTTTGCGGTTTGACACATAAAAATTCTTTCATATTCTTTGCGTGGTAACGCATTATAAATCACCATTTTAGCCTCATTATTTTTTGCTAGCTTCTTTTTCAAATCATCATTTTGTTTTTCAAAAGGTACAATTTCATCTATTTTAGTTAAAGGATTATTTTGAATAGGAGGAAAATCACCATAGGTAATAACATGCCAAAGATCAAGATCCTTTGATTTCACATAAGTTTCGAATCTATTTTTCCAATAAAGAAAACCATCACTTTCAAATAGTGGTGGTCTTTGCATAGATTGCCCTTCTAAATATTTTAAAGATTCCATAGATCGTTTCAAGTTTTAAAATACAGTTTATTTTAAAAATCTTGTTTGACCTGGCTTTGATACCAATTGTGGAAAACTAGAAGGGGGGTTGAATAGTTTTACGTCTTTTTAATTTATATTATGAAAACTTTGTTTACTTTTTAGATTCGAATTTATGTGAACTCAACTCTTGAACAATATGAACAAATATAAGTAAATATAAGTAAGCAATGCAAGTAAGGTAATAAATATGAAATGAAAGATAGAGATGGAAAGATCTAACCGAGAGACAAGAGATTTATAGTGGTTCGGCTACAAGGACACCTTCCTTGCCCTACTCCACTCCCCGAGCACCTAACTTGAGAGTTCACAACACTATGTCAACAAGCTCCCTTATGGCGGAGAAAACCTTACACAACTTTAGCTTACACCGGCTTAACGACACAAAGCTAGATGTTGGGTTCTAATCGTAGCTAAAACCAATCTCACAAATTATACATGACTTAATCACACCTTCTTCTTCACAAGTTCTTCACGACTTCTTCACAACTTCTTCACAACTTCTTCACGAATTCTTCACGACTTCTTCACTATGAATTCACAACTAAGCATGACCTATGTACACTTCTACTTCTTCACACCTTCACTACTTACACACCTTAACAACACAACTTCTCTACTTACACACTAACCTATCCCAAACAATTATTCACACAACTATCTAACAACAATACACAACTTATATACAAATGTATGATGACACAAACAACTTAGGTATCTAAGTTGTAACACTTCTTCTCTAGTTGTTGAAGGAGTATTTTTCTCTTGCACTTGAATGGAGGAAGCTTGGATCACTTGGAAACCAAAGCTTAAGATTATATGATCAAAGGGTTTTTGAAGATATGAAATGAGATCTATAACAGAAAGTTTTAGTGTGCAAAAGGTAAGTAAAAATCCAGGGGAAGGCTGGTATTTATAGGCAGAAAAACTGGACAGCTGGGAGCTACTGGAGCGTGGCTGGCCCCCTTAAATAGGGGGCGGTCCCCTTAATTTTGTCAATGTGTTGAGTCAATTCGTGGCAGATCCTCGAAGCACTCATTTGAGGCGGTCAATCGTGTTCTCGGATATCTAAAGGCTACACTAGGCCAAGGCATTCTCCTTTCACGACCAGGAGAACCTTTCTTGACAGCTTACTATGACTCTGATTGGTTAGGTTGTCCTTATACCAGACGCTCGCATACCGGTTATTTCCTTTTACTTGGGGGCGCTCCTATCTCTTAGAGAACAAAGAAACAATCTGTAGTCTCTCGTCCATCAGCTGAAGCCGAGTATCGTGCGATGGCTACCACTGTTAGTGAGATCATTTGGGTTCGATGGCTTCTCAGGGAATTTCAAGTTCATATTACGTCACCCACTCCTTTATTTTGTGACAACCAAGCGGCTCGACACATCGCCAATAACCCCGTTTATCATGAGAGATCCAAACATGTTGAGATGGACTGCTTCTTTGTTCGTGAACGAGTTGAGTCCAAAGAAATAATTCCTATGAACATTAGCAGCAAGATGCAGGTTGCAGACTTATTGATGAAGGGCCTCACAAGACAGCAGCTGGACTTTCTCCTTGGCAAGATTGGCATGATCAACTTACATGCTCCATCTTGAGGGGGAATATAGTATCTTTTATTTTTATCACTTATCTCTTAGTCCTTATTATTCCTATCCTCTCCATATTTAGAGGAGCTATTATCGGATGTATTCTCCTAATTATGCTTGTTTTGTTTTGAGGCTGAATACAAGAAATCAATTAACCTTTCTTTCTCTCTACGCAATCTCAAATCTATTATGTTGTGATCATTAGCTGCAAAACCTTAAGCCATTTTCTTTTGTTGATTAGATACATGTTGCTCATACATGAAAAAAAAACATATTTTTACTTAGTATAGTGAAACAAAATATCTAAAAGCATAACAATTTATATCGTATACCACTTATCACAAACGAAATTCTTCCTAAATTACACTCCTTCCAACGGGTCGTGAAAAGACCCGTTTGTTTTGTCTCACTGTTTTTCTTATCAGGTTTCGTAAACTTTTCGTTCAGTTGTGTTGTTCTTCATATATAGGTCTTTGAGTCTGTGTTTATTTGGTCGAATTGTAGGCATTTTTCCTCCACCACAGTATACTTTATATCCTGATACTAAATATGACAGTTGACTTCTTGAATCGGTCATCACAAATACATTAGCTGCTATAGAGGTTATATTCGAGTAGTGCTATTTGCAAAAGGTACATAGTGTTATATAATACTATACATGTTGTGAAAACGTAGAGGGGGTGAATACGTTACCGTTTTAAAATCTTAAAACTTGTTGTATCAAATGTCCGTTTAAGCTTGTTCTAATATGAAAGATGTTTCTAACTTGCATAAGTTAAAACATGTTGTCACACAAGTATTATCTACAAGTCAGACCACAAACAATCACATAAAGCAAATATAAAAGTAAAGAGATAAGTAAAAGAAAGTGCAAACCGAACACGATGATTTATAGTGGTTCGGTCACGGAGCTCCTCTCCGCCCTACTCCACTCCCCGAGTACCCAACTCGAGAGTTACTTCACTAGATCAACAAGCTCCCTTCTCGGCGGAGAAAACCTTACAATCGTCGCTTACACTTTTTCTGGTACAAAGCTAAATACCGGGTTCTAGTTCAAGGTAGAACCAACCTGACGTCGCCTATACAATTTCCGACACTAAGCTAGATGTCGAGTTCTTTACTAGGGTACAACCACTCCCGTTGGTTCTTTAACAAGGGTACAACCACTCCCACTATGTTTTATGGCCCAACATAGAAACCTTGTGTTTTATGGCACAAACACATAAACCACCTAATCTAGTTTGGTGTTTACAATGATGATTACAATGATCAATGATGATCCATGACATAAGTGTATCATGGATATGAATAACTATTCTAAATGAACTTCCATTGAAAGGAAGCCTTCAATGGATGAAGATCACAAGCTCCCTAAACTTGTTGTGATGGATCTTCATGTATGCAAGTGAGATCTACATGAACTTCTTGAATGAGAAGTCTTCAATCATTGAGGATGTCAAGTGTCCTTGAATCTTCATATGTTGGAATGCTATTGTGGATAATGACTTCAAGATCTTCTAACCTTCTTGGTGGATCAGGAAGTATGCTATGGATAATGACTCATGATCTTGAGCTTGCTTCACAGGATCATTAACAGTGTATGCTTACAACATAATGAAAGTTAGTAACATTATGATCATTATGTAAAGGGTGATTAATCTATGTTTCTACATGGTTATGCTACTGATCTAAGTGTGTGAAATGGTAGAGGGAATGTGTGTTCTAATAGCTTAAACAATGGGTAAACAATGGGCTACTATTTATAGGCAAAATGTATAAACAGCTCATGGATTTGGCGGATCCCTGAATTTGGATCCGTCCTTTATACCAAAGGGATCCGTCCTATATACCAAAGGGATCCGCCGATGTATGACAAAAAATCTCCCAAAATCTTTCCAAATCTTGCCAAGATCTTACCATATCTTCAAAAGTCAACTTGTTAGCTTGAAGATCTATGCAAAATATATTACAAATCTTCTAAGATATGTAAGTGATGCATGCCATGATGTCATGTTAAATATTTCTAATTTAAGAAATAAACATAAACATGTAAATGTATATATGTATGTAACATGTATCCTAGTGATCATGTAGCATGTATATACTAGCTTAACTAATATATGTTTACCATGATGTATCATGTTAGTTTGACACCTAGAGTGTACTTATCCTATTAAAATTAAGAAACATGATGTACAAGTAAAAATACTTGTATATGCAAAATGTGAAATGAGGTTCTAAGTAGAATGGTTAGTCTTTTTAAAATACTTAATGACCTCGCCGTATTTTAAACATTCTACATGGTTTGTTAAGGGTTTGATCATAATGCCACATAACAAACATGTACGAACCTGTGTTGTATCATACGAGGACTCGAGAGGTGTTGAATGTATGTTGAGACAAAATAAGATTACAAGTAACTTGTACATTTTACGTTATGTATCAAGTTACATGTTTGTCATCAATCAAAACAAAACGAGATTGATTATTGATAATGTTTTTAGGCATTATTTATGTCAATGGTTACAAAATATTGGATCTTGAAACCAGGAAATTGGTTGTTAGTAGAGATGTCTTCTTTTGTGAAGAAAGTTTCCCTTTCATGAAAATTCAAACGGGAGAGGATAGTTGTGATGAAGACCCAACAAAATATCATGATTATACTTGCCACTGTGACACCACATCAACTCATAATCATGGGGTGGAGCTTCATCAAGAGGACACTATCCAAGATGATGAGCCCAATAACGATGTAAGTGAGCCTCATGGAGATGATCTCAATTCCGAAGGTGATGTTGGGTCGAGTGGTGATGTGCCCATTAATCATGTAGACCGGATCAATGAGCATGTTGATAACATAGAAAATCAGGCCCAAGCCAGACCCGCGCGGACAAGATCACAGCCGTCAAGGTTCAAATATTATGTTTTCCAAGTTCCCCCTTCGGTCCAACACCCAACGCCTACATCCAATCAAGCTTCCTCTTCAGTACGTTATCCAATCTCAAACTTTGTTTCTTATAACAAATTCTCTTCTAACCAGAAGGCCTTCTTAGCGGCCATCACTAACAATGATGAGCCGAAGAGTTTTAAAGAAGCTTCTCAGGATGAACGTTGGCGTGATGCTATGAAGAAAGAAATTGAAGCATTAGAAAAGAATGGGACATGGACTCTAGAAACTTTACCTGAAGGAAAATGAGAAATCGACTCAAAATGGGTTTACAAGATTAATTTCAAGCCCAATGGTGAAGTTGAAAGGTTCAAGGCTCGTCTTGTTGTGAAGGAATTTACTCAACAAGAAGGAGTAGATTATCATGACACATTCGCTCCGGTTGCTAAACTAGTAACCATGCGAACCCTGTTATCAGTGGCAGTTAAAAGAAATTGGATTATTCATCTGCTGGACGTCAATAATGCTTTCCTACATGGTGATCTAGATGAGGAAGTATACATGAAGGTGCCTAAAGGTTTTTGTAATGAAAATGAGACGCGTGTTTGTCGTCTAAGAAAGTCCTTATATGGGCTAAAGCAAGCCACGCGGAATTGGTATCAAAAGTTCACAATGTTTCTTTTGAGCCTAAATTTTAGGCAATCCAAGGGAGACCATTCCTTGTTCATCTATGAGGCCGATGGTATTATGATCGTCATTTTAATTTATGTTGACGATGTTATCATTACAGGAAACTGCCCCACTAAAATTCAAGAGGTCAAGAGACAGCTTGATGAGAATTTTAGCATCAAATACCTGGGTACTCTCAAATATTTTCTCGGAATAGAAGTTGTAAAGACCAAGGATGGGCTGGTTCTTAGTCAGCGAAAGTATACGCTGGACATTTTGGAAGACAGCGGGAAGATGGGATGTAAACCTAGTTCTACTCCTATTGAGCAAGGCTTGACGCTGGATAAAGGAGATAATGAAGATCATGTTGATGCTGGTCAATATCGTCGCTTGGTGGGGCGGCTTCTTTATCTTCAAGCTACTCGTCCGGATATAACATATTCTGTCAATGTGTTGAGTCAGTTCGTGGCAGATCCTCGAAGCACTTACTTGGAGGCGGTCAATCGTGTTCTCGGATATCTAAAGGCTACACTAGGCCAAGGCATTCTCCTTTCACGACCAGGAGAACCTTTCTTGACAGCTTACTGTGACTCTGATTGGTTAGGTTGTCCTTATACCAGACGCTCGCGTACCGGTTATTTCCTTTTACTTGGGGGCGCTCCTATCTCTTAGAGAACAAAGAAACAATCTGTAGTCTCTCGTCCATCAGCTGAAGCCGAGTATCGTGCGATGGCTACCACTGTTAGTGAGATCATTTGGGTTTGATTGCTTCTCAGGGAATTTCAAGTTCATATTACGTCACCCACTCCTTTATTTTGTGACAACCAAGCGGCTCGACACATCGCCAATAACCCCGTTTATCACGAGAGATCCAAACATGTTGAGATGGACTGCTTCTTTGTTCGTGAACGAGTTGAGTCCAAAGAAATAATTCCTATGAACATTAGCAGCAAGATGCAGGTTGCAGACTTATTGACGAAGGGCCTCACAAGACAGCAGCTGGACTTTCTCCTTGGCAAGATTGGCATGATCAACTTACATGCTCCATCTTGAGGGGGAATATAGTATCTTTTATTTTTATCACTTATCTCTTAGTCCTTATTATTCCTATCCTCTCCATATTTAGAGGAGCTATTATCGGATGTATTCTCCTATTTATGCTTGTTTTGTTTTGAGGCTGAATACAAGAAATCAATTAACCTTTCTTTCTCTCTACGCAATCTCAAATCTATTATGTTGCGATCATTAGCTGCAAAACCTTAAGCCATTTTCTTTTGTTGATTAGATATATGTTGCTCATACATGAAAAAAAAACATATTTTTACTTAGTATAGTGAAACAAAATATCTAAAAGCATAACAATTTATATCGTATACCACTTATCACAAACGAAATTCTTCCTAAATTACACTCCTTCCAACGGGTCGTGAAAAGACCCGTTTGTTTTGTCTCACTGTTTTTCTTATCAGGTTTCGTAAACTTTTCGTTCAGTTGTGTTGTTCTTCATATATAGGTCTTTGAGTCTGTGTTTATTTGGTCGAATTGTAGGCACTTTTCCTCCACCACAGTATACTTTATATCCTGATACTAAATATGACAGTTGACTTCTTGAATCGGTCATCACAAATACATTAGCTGCTATAGAGGTTATATTCGAGTAGTGCTATTTGCAAAAGGTGCATAGTGTTATATAATACTATACATGTTGTGAAAACCTAGAGGGTGTGAATACGTTACCGTTTTAAAATCTTAAAACTTGTTGTATCAAATGTCCGTTTAAGCTTGTTCTAATATGAAAGATGTTTCTAACTTGCATAAGTTAAAACATGTTGTCACACAAGTATTATCTACAAGTCAGACCACAAACAATCACATAAAGCAAATATAAAAGTAAAGAGATAAGTAAAAGAAAGTGCAAACCGAACACGATGATTTATAGTGGTTCGGTCACGGAGCTCCTCTCCGCCCTACTCCACTCCCCGAGTACCCAACTCGAGAGTTACTTCACTAGATCAACAAGCTCCCTTCTCGGCGGAGAAAACCTTACAATCGTCGCTTACACTTTTTCTGGTACAAAGCTAAATACCGGGTTCTAGTTCAAGGTAGAACCAACCTGACGTCGCCTATACAATTTCCGACACTAAGCTAGATGTCGAGTTCTTTACTAGGGTACAACCACTCCCATTGGTTCTTTAACAAGGGTACAACCACTCCCACTATGTTTTATGGCCCAACATAGAAACCTTGTGTTTTATGGCACAAACACATAAACCACCTAATCTAGTTTGGTGTTTACAATGATGATTACAATGATCAATGATGATCCATGACATAAGTGTATCATGGATATGAATAACTATTCTAAATGAACTTCCATTGAAAGGAAGCCTTCAATGGATGAAGATCACAAGCTTCCTAAACTTGTTGTGATGGATCTTCATGTATGTAAGTGAGATCTACATGAACTTCTTGAATGAGAAGTCTTCAATCATTGAGGATGTCAAGTGTCCTTGAATCTTCATATGTTGGAATGCTATTGTGGATAATGACTTCAAGATCTTCTAACCTTCTTGGTGGATCAGGAAGTATGCTATGGATAATGACTCATGATCTTGAGCTTGCTTCACAGGATCATTAACAGTGTATGCTTACAACATAATGAAAGTTAGTAACATTATGATCATTATGTAAAGGGTGATTAATCTATGTTTCTACATGGTTATGCTACTGATCTAAGTGTCTGAAATGGTAGAGGGAATGTGTGTTCCAATAGCTTAAACAATGGGTAAACAATGGGCTACTATTTATAGGCAAAATGTATAAACAGCTCATGGATTTGGCGGATCCCTGAATTTGGATCCGTCCTTTATACCAAAGGGATCCGTCCTATATACCAAAGGGATCCGCCGATGTCTGACAAAAAATCTCCTAAAATCTTTCCAAATCTTGCCAAGATCTTACCATATCTTCAAAAGTCAACTTGTTAGCTTGAAGATCTATCCAAACTATATTACAAATCTTCTAAGATATGTAAGTGATGCATGCCATGATGTCATGTTAAATATTTCTAATTTAAGAAATAAACATAAACATGTAAATGTATATATGTATGTAACATGTATCCTAGTGATCATGTAGCATGTATATACTAGCTTAACTAATATATGTTTACCAAGATGTATCATGTTAGTTTGACACCTAGAGTGTACTTATCCTATTAAACTTAAGAAACATGATGTACAAGTAAAAATACTTGTATATGCAAAATGTGAAATGAGGTTCTAAGTAGAATGGTTAGTCTTTTTAAAATACTTAATGACCTAGCCGTATTTTAAACATTCTAAATGGTTTGTTAAGGGTTTGATCATAATGCCACATAACAAACATGTACGAACCTGTGTTGTATCATACGAGGACTCGAGAGGTGTTGAATGTATGTTGAGACAAAATAAGATTACAAGTAACTTGTACATTTTACGTTATGTATCAAGTTACATGTTTGTCATCAATCAAAACAAAACGAGATTGCTTGCACTAACAATCTCCCCAACGAGACTGCTTGCACTAAAAATCTCCCCCTTTTTTATGTTGACAAAATATGTAAACGTGATAGAAAGTAAAATATAAAAAGTTACTTGTGTCTGTACTACCTTTAACATTATCTTCTCCGTTTACACCTTTCTCAACTCTTCTAGCCTATTACTTTCTCCGTTTACACCTTTCTCCCCATTTTGTCGAAGCAAAAAGGGTGTGTCCTTGGAGTTAACTTCATTTCTCCCCAAAATGGCGAGCTTGCATCATCCCTAGTGAAGTTAAACAGACTACTCCAATCTCCTATGGTTGTTGCGTCCCCTAGGTTGTTAGCGGATCCATGGATCAAATTAAGACTCTTAACCTACATCAAGGTTAGTGGTGTGCAACATAAAAAGAATATATATGAAAAATGCATGATGAATGAAATGCAAATAGCCAACGATACACGTAGGTAAGCAATGTTGGACTATGTTGACCTATCTCCTCCTTTTTGTCGAAACACAAAAGTGTGTCGAAGAATGAGAATACTTAAGAATGCGAGCATGCTCCCCCTTGACTGTAGCTCCCCCTTAATCAATACTCCCCGTTGCTAGGGTACCAACGTATATGATCCAAGGATGAAAAATGCTACAAAATAAAGGTTAGTATGTGATATACAACAATGCGTGTATATGATGCATTCTAAAAATGCTTGACGAAAACTCCCCCTTGCTCTAGGGCGTCAAGATGAACCTACAAAACAAAAGATTAGTGCACTAGAAGCTATGTCTAACATATATGTCATATACGACCAATGTGTATAGACGATGCAAATGCTAGATAGATATTCCTCCTATGTCAAGAAGCACCTACAATAAAAGAAGGAAAATAATAGATGCAGACTTCATCCTTAGATGAGTATGCTATATACGATAGAGCGTATATGATGATGAACCTACAATGAAAAGATTAGTGCATATCTCGAAGAAAAATATGATGCAACATATCAATAATCTAAGCATAAGAAACTTACCTATTGTGATAGTCTAATCAAAGAAAAATATGATGCAGCATACCAATTGTGATATCAATCGTGATTATCTAGAAAACCATGTTATAAAGAGTGTAATCTTCTAATAAGAATTATGTTTACAAGAATATACTCCTACAAATCAATGCCTATGATAAGGATATGAAGTGGAGTTAAAGTTAGTGATGCTAGTGTTGGTGTTAGTTTACTAGTGATAACTCAATTGATAACTAAAGGTTGATGCAAGTAGGTTTTTCGCTAATCCATGGGGTTGATGATTAGTGAAAGAAGTGATGGAAGGGGGTGGTTATAATGAATTCAGAAACTGTATAGCAAGTGCTATAAGAGTATTGAAGACGGTTAAGATTATGATATTATCATCTACCAAAGATGATAAACGCTCAAATGAAGGAAGTGAATACAATGATCACTTAGGAATAGAAATTCCATATACCTATATGAAAATGAAAATGACATTATATGATGAGAGAGTTGGTTGGACCAACGTGTTGAGAGTGATGGTTCTGTTTGCACTGACAATGACGTGCTTGATATGTATCAAGAATGAAAAGGATGAGATCCTATGATGGTGTTCTAGAAAATGTTCTAGACAATGAATTTGTTCTAGAGAATGATGATGTGAAAGTAAATCCTAGAATCTTTGGTTGTGAGAAGGTTGTCTGCTATGAATGTTTAAAAACAGAACCTGGTACCCGCGGATTGGGCTAAGAAGGTTTGACACACTTGTGATTTTGTGAACTGATTTTAGCTAAATGGTGTGAACCTACATGTTGGTATTTGAGGATGTAAGAAACATGAGTACATGTTCTTTAATGTGAAAAGACAATTATGTGAATGAATTTCTCTCCCCCTTAATTGGTGGACATTCAACATAATCTGTGATTGTCACAAATCACAATTTCAGGTCATTTTCCAGACCTCGACAATTTACTATTCATGGATTACTATTCATTATTTACTATTCACTAATCACTATTCATCATTTCACTATTCATCGTTTTCAGAGTCAGTTTGAGAATTTAAGAAGTCGTCAAAAATTTTACTATTCATGTGACACTATTCATTCTCGGAGGGAAATTTCCATTCATGATCATCAATCATCATTTCGTAAACTATATTTACGGGTATCCAAATGCGCGTAACCAGTATGGTTTAGCTGCGTATTCATGCATCATCAGTAGGGACACTTCATATAGACTAGAGTAGTCTACATATCATCAGCAATATCAGTATCATGTTAGGTCATGCACGGATTTGTGTGATTTTCAATTTACGTATGTTCATTAATTATTAAACGTTACCACTCAGTAATTACCACTAACATTATATCCGATACTCCCGTCAGTGATCATAATGTATTTTCATATTTATTATAATGATATAAAGATTATATTATTACTTTACCCGGTGTTTTTAAATCAATTGCTATATTTTCCATTAAGAGCTTATAACTCCGTCGGTTTGCGATATTTTAACCCGATAATTATTCTAACACCCGATTCTTGCAAGGAATATGATTTTACAACTTTTACAACTTCGTCGTATTTTATTCCAACTCGTCAAGATTTATTTCTAGTTAACTTGGTACACGATAACACCTAATGTATACACAAACACACTAATACTTTCCAACACTTGGACAACATCTTTAATTACACATCAAATCCCACTCTTTTTCTTACCATGTGCCCCCCCCTCCCCTCTAGCCACCCTATATCTTATGCATACTTGATGTTGAAGACTAAATTTAATGTTTTGATTCTATATGTTTTCCAATTTATTTCCATAACACTTCATTTACAAATTTCACTAGCTAAATAAGCATCACACACTCTCTTTTTCTCTCTTCCTTATTCGGCCAAACCAAGAACATCAAGAACAATCCACCAACTTTTGAAGATCAAGTATTAAACAAGCTCCAATTACATTCCTAGTTAGGGTTTTGTGGTAAAAACCCTAGGTTCTTATACATTTTTCATCAAAACTCTCCAATAATTCAAGTAAGCTTCAAGAACATCTTTTTGATCTTATTATACTTTCATTTGATTCATATGGTTATGTATTTTCAAGTTATATTTGTTAAACATGCAACTTATTTATGTTATATATACCACTTTACTCATAAACTATCTTTAACACTAGATCTATAAGTTTCACTAGTAATCTCATGAGATCCACCATTGTTGGTAATGTTTAGGACCCCATGACACCCTAAGAAGGTGTATGGTAGGATTTGAGTACTTGTGAAGTTGATTGAAAGTTGTTTGATTAAGTTTTGAACTAGAAAAATTAGTTTTCATAAACCCTAGAAAAGGTTCTGTCCAAAAACGTGTGATCTGGAAAACTCAGTAACTCAGGGGATATTTTGGCTTTAAGATTTAGAAAATACTTTCAAAAACGAAACCGTGGCCGCTTGAATCACTAAAAACCGACTTATAACGAAGGAGATATGATTTTTCTAAGTTAGGCGACGAAAACTAGTTTTCTGAAAATTTAGCGTGCTGTTCGCCGAGATTCAAAGGACAAAACGAGGCGTTAGACGTGATCTAGACGACCCGACCTACTGAAAACATGTTAGTTCATGTTTATACGAAGCCGTGGATATAAAGAACGTGGAAAACGAGCTTATAACGACCGAGATACACGCGTTTGAACCCGACAAACTCTACTTTATTTTTGACAGCCCACTATTAGAAAATATTCTAAGTATAAAAGCTAGTGTTTTTGCAAGACATAACCTTGATAGCCGATTTTCTAATTGATCGAGGCGCGTATGATCAAAAGTTAAATAACACGACATTAAGACATTGTTACAAGGTTTTCAAAAACGTCAAGTTTGATCACTAACACTTAACGTACAATATTTCACGACTAGCTTTGCGAGGCCATTTTGGGCATATTTTCACAAGTTAAGGAAAATATTAATTTGCGACGAAAACATTATATTTTGCCGATAGAACACCAAACGAGGATCATGGAGTATCATTCCAACATAATTACACGAAAAATAGTTTACAACATAACGAGACGTCAAAAATGTATTTTTCGTCGATAAACGTTAATTTCAAAACTAACAAGTGGTATCGTTAACATACGTATTTGCATGTGTAACATTGTATCATTGCTTACATTGGATCATATCATTCAAATAGGTCGCGGTTAGAGACCGAGTCTCATTTTCATCATATCCATTGTTGTCATTGTTGCTATCATATCAGGTGAGTTTTCATAGCCCCGTTTTCAATTGTTTACATAATTTCTAAACTCTCGGGGGAGAATACATTGCACCATTTTTATGCGGACCAATGTATCAACTCATTTACATTGCTTAAGTTACATCATTGCCCAAATTAAAGTCCCCTTTATTATCATGAACCGTTAATTGTGAGCAAGCGAGAGTGAGTGAATAGATCTATTGAGGGTGACTCCTCCGTTCGGGTTGGTAGCGCCAACTTGTCAAACGAACGCATTTCATTTCTGTCATATTAGAGTGAATGGCAAACACTCAGTTGGGGCATTTCATTCAGTCTAGCTTCGGGGTCATGAGCTTAAGAGCTAATGTATTAATTTTATGTGGCATTGTTTTGTCATACACTTTATACGTGTGGTTGCCGTAGAAACATTTCATTTACATAAACCTATGAACTCACCAACATTTTTGTTGACCATTTTTAGCAATGTATTTTCAGGTAATTAAGGTATCGCATGTTGGCTTGCATAAGGACATACCATGGAGTCGCGGAGTCGACGCGTCTCACTTTATATTTTATGCACTTATCTATCGTTTGATTTGTATGAACTTGATTTCTGAAAACTTGTTTCACCTTTTGGGACCTTGTTTTGTAAACTCTGAATATTTTAAATAATCAAATGATGTATTTTCTAAACGACACTTTAGGTCGTTCAATATAACTGTACTGTGGTGCTATGATCAGTCACGCCCTTGAATGCTTCATTCCGCTGCAAGTCACGTAATTTGGGGGTGTGACAGATTGGTACCAGAGCAAAGGTTATAGCGAACTAGGTTGTCCTTTATACCCTAGACTATAACTACACCATCATAGCATCTCATCATTGTAGCATAAGTGCATATTCACTACATGCGATTTCATACATATATCATTTCATCATAACCCACATTGTGTATATGGTTATTTACTTTTATTTCACATCGATTGTAATAGAGATGTCTTCAGACTCGCACCCTATTGTTATCTCGTCGGACTCTGAGTCAGCAGAGATTTCCTCACTACCCTCCATCATACTAGAGTCGGTTACATCACCCTCACTACCCACTATCATTCTGTCATCTGTGGAGCCTACTCCACAGTCATCACCTGTGATGTCAGAGGCTGAGACAGAACCCTTTGAGGAGGGGGAAGTCGCACCTACCCCACCACTGTCACCTGTGATCCGCCGTGGTCCCAGAGTCGTCCCAGTGATCCAGCCAGGGGAGTTTATACCCTATGGTCGAGTTTACCGTACATATCCAGGTGGGCCGCGCATGAAGCGCACTGCTGCTAAGCGGGTTCGCTGTCCTGTGGTCAGATCACCAGCTGCTTTTGTACCCTTACCACCACCATCATCACTTACTTCATCTCATCCACTCCGTCGCCGCTTGACAGTGAGGAGGAGTGTGGCATTCCGCACTCCATCACCATTATCACCATTACCATCCCTATCATCATTATCACCACTTTTACCACCCCTACCAGATTGTGCTCCAGGTAATGTACCATCAGAACTAGTTCATCCCAGGGATCCTACTCCTATTTCCGACCTACCGCTCAAGAAGCGAGCACGGCTTGATATCCCATCACCAGACACTTCAGATACATCAGAGGATGCACCACCCAGCAGGTTCGAGGTTGGTGAGAGCTCGAGGGCTGCTGCTGCCAAACTACTTACTGCTGCTACACTTGACTCGCGACTAGATCATCTACAGGGACAGATTGACAGGGCAGTAGGTTATGTGGAGGAGATACCAGTGAGCCAGATTGAGACTATAGAGGAGGAGGTCGAGGGACTAGTCTTAGGCAGAGTTGCTATAGATGCTTCATATCAGAGTTTGGAGGCCCGACAGCTAGAGAGTTCTGAGCGTATTACCCAGTTGAGGCAGGAGGTGCCTGAGTTATTTGATAGGGCACAGATGTCTCAGGATGAGCACCACCATCAGGCCAGTGAGTTAGCTTCAGTTCAGGCTAGGATTTCTGCATCAGAGAGCAGGGAGGCTAATCTTCAGCTTCGAGTTCAGCACTTAGAGGAGATTGTTGTTGCTATGACTAGAGATCTCCAGAGGATTAGCCGTAGGCTAGGTGGAGCACCAGGAGGAGGTGCCTAGTGTTAGACTTTTATCATATAGCTTGTACATTATTATCCTAGTCCCGGGGTGTGGGACATAGTTTAGAACTTGTTGTCTTTTGCTTGTAGTACAAACAAACATATCAAGTGTGACTCTACTATGCAGGATTTTCGTTGTGCTATTTTATGATATCGGTCCACACAAACCGAAATTTTCATGTATTATGTCAACGTCGTTATGATTATACTTATGATATTTCGTGATTATTTCTCATTGTGATTCATTGTATTTATACATGTTGTGGTTGTATTTATACATGTTGTAGTTATATATACATGTTGTGGTTGTATATATTGTGTATGATGATCGTTTCTATTGTGGATTCTCATTATTGTTATCTTAGTGATTGTGAAGAATCATGCCACCCAAAAGAGCCACTACTGCTATGACACCAGCCGAGATCAGGAAGCTTGTTGCCGACAATATAGAGGCAACATTGGTTACAGAAAGAGCTGCCATAGCTGCAGCTGCTGCTGAAGCCGCTTCGCGGGCAGAAACTGAGGAAGCCGCAGGAACAAATACTAATGGAACTAACGGACGTAAATGTACGTACAAAGACTTCAAGAGTGGAGATCCACCAAAATTCAAAGGCACTGAGGGAGCCACTGCCATGATTCGTTGGTTTGAAAAGATTGAATCTGTGTTTCTCCTATGCAACTGTCTAGAGGAGTACAAAGTGAAGTTTGCTACTAGTACGCTTGTTGAGGAGGCTATGTCGTGGTGGAATTCGTATGCAAAGCCCATGGGAATGGAAAATGCTCAAAAGCTTACGTGGGACGAATTCAAGAAATTGCTGACAAAGAAGTTTTGCCCACGAACTGAAGTGAAGAAAATGGAAACAGAGTTTTATGAACTAGTGACAGCAGGTAATGATATTGAGGCATATATCAGGAGGTTTCAGGAATTGGCAGCATTATGTCCGACTATGGTTCCGGACACTGAGAAGCTATTAGAAAATTTCATTGGAGGATTACCTCACAGCATCCGTGGAGATGTGATTTCTTTTGACCCACAAACATTGGATGAGGCAATCAGGATGTCTCAGAAACTCATGGCTCAGATAGCAAAGAAAGGAACCACTTCAAACAACAACAACAACAACACCAACAACAACCGTAACTCCAACAACAACTACCGAAACAACAACAACAATTATAACAGTAACAGAAACAATTCCAATAACAACAACAACAACAAGAGGCGTTGGGACAACAATCAAAGTGGAAACATTACTCAACCACCACCCAAGAGACAGGAAACTGCAAAGGCCTATGTTGCAGGTCCAGCTGAGAAAAGAGGTTACAATGGTACTTTATCCAAGTGCAACAAATGTCAAACCCACCATAACCCTGGAAATTGTCTGAATCCGTGTGGGAACAATAAGAAAGTTGGTCATTCGACCAGGGATTGCAAAGCTCCGATTGTGGTTGATAATCAGAAACCCCCAGTAACATGCTTTGGTTGTGGAGAAGTCGGACACTTCAAGAATAAATGTTCAAAAGGAAATGTTGATGCAAATAATGTTCTAAAAACATTATTTATAACTTTCGATTACTTCACGTTTTGAGGATGACAAAATGTGAAATCACGTTACGTTAAAATTAACGTAAACAAGTTTTTAATCGGAAGATCCCGTTTCTTCGCAAATCACTCTTGAACAAATTTACAAACTTGACAAATGATCAAAGAAGTAAATTTTGGTTTTGAGAACTCACATTTTAATGTGACAAAACATTTTTTTTTCAAAAATATACCTTAAAAATTATTTTTGAATAATTAAGAAATGTTTTAATGGAAAAATAAGTTTGAAAAACATAACAGCTATTTCCCCCCCCCCCCCCCAAAATCAGCTCCAAACTTCCCCAAATAAGTTTTCACCAGAAAAGACAAAATTTGGAGCGTCCTTGTCTGGGACGGCTCCACGGTTCCACTAAATTTAGTGGAGCCGTGGTGCATTTAGTGGAGCCGTCCGTACAAAACTTTCTGTAACGTTCAGATTTTTCTTGCCTATAAAAACCAACCCCATTCACAGTTTTTAGGCACCCTTTCACACAGAAAAACTTCTGAGTTTAAACCTCTCACACCTTTCTTTCTTTTTGATCATTTAGATTAGTTTTCTTTTGTTTTAAGAGTGATCCAATCATCCACCAAGAGATCCTCTTCATTAGCAAGAGAAGAACACAAGTATCCAAGTTGATACAAGGTGTTATCATTCCTCTTCATTTGTAAGAGAAGAACTCAAGGTATTCAAGAAGATACAAGAGTTATAGTTGTTAGGTTTTTGTAACATTTGTTACAACCTTGTTGTATCATAGCATACTTCAAGTTTATTTATCTTTGGTGAGTGAGAGTGAAGATCAAGTGTGATCTTATAAGAGATAGTGAACATCTCTTGAAGCCATTGGGCTTGTGTGATTGATCAAGAAGATCAAGGGTCGATAGGATAGAGTTAGTTGAGTGTGTGTTGATCATTGTGATCGTGTTGAGATCTTGGTGATCTCTTGAAGCCATTGGGCTTGAGTGTTTGGTCACGTGGACCTTGGTAGATTGGTGCTAGCTAAGATTAGCACTCGACATTTAGCTTAGTGTCGGTAATAGGATAAGCGACGTGTACGGTTTTCTCCGCCTGAAGGGAGGTTGTTGACATAGTGCTTGAAACTCTCGAGTGTGGTACTCGGGGAGTGGAGTAGGGCGAAGAAGAGCTTCGTAGCCGAACAACTATAAATCCTTTGTCTCGGTTTGATCTTTCCAACTCTATTCTTTACTTTTATTATTTAGCATTAGTTAGTATAGTGTGTAGTTCATATTGGTGTTGATTGATTACACATAAAGATTCGAATCAAAGTTTCCAATAGCTAACTTTTAAAACAAGATTTTTTAAAGAACATAAAAACCGGTAAACTATTCAACCCCCCTTCTAGTTTCCCACAATTGGTATCAGAGCCAGGTTAGTCAAGATTTTAAAGTATATTGTATTTTAAAACTTGAATCGATCAATGGATTCAGACAAATATCTAGAAGGGCAATCTATGCAAAGACCACCACTTTTCGAAACCGATTGTTTTATTTATTGGAAAACAAGATTCGAAACGTATTTTAAATCAAAAGACATTAATCTTTGGCATGTTATTACCGAGGGTGACTTTCAACCTATTCAAAAGAATCCGGAAACTAAAAAGGATAAAATAGTTTCTTATGATAAACAAAGTGATGAACTTAAAAGGAAATTAGCCAAAAATAATGAGGCTAAAATGATGATTTATAATGCTTTGCCTAAAAAGGAATTTGAAAGAATTTTCATGTGTAATACGGCAAAAGATATTTGGAAAACTTTGTTAGTCACTCACCAAGGTAATAACCAAGTCAAAGAGAACAAGATAGATCTTCTTGTTCAACAATATGAACAATTATCCATTTCGGAGGATGAGTCAATCGATAATGCTTTTGCTAGATTTAATACTATTATCACTAGTCTTAAAGCTCTTGATGAAGGTTACTCTAGCAAGAATTATGTTAGGAAGTTTCTTAGGGCTCTACATCCTAAATGGAGAGCAAAGGCAACCGCCATAGAAGAGTCAAAGGACTTGGCGACGTTGTCACTCGATGAACTTATAGGAAACTTGAAAGTTCATGAGATGATAATTAAGAAAGACTCCGACATAGTCAAAGGAAAAAGCGAGAGAGTTAAATCTCTAGCATTGAAAGCCAAGAAGGAGTCTAGTGATGAGGAATGTTCAAGTTCCGATAGTGAAGATGAAGAATACGCACTAGCCGTTAGGAACTTTAGAAAGTTCTTTAGGAGGAAAGGTAGATTTCCTAGACAACCTCGCGATGAAAGGAGGTCATCCCAGAGGAATCATGATCAAAGAAAAGGGACAGGTGATAGGAAATGCTATAGATGCGGAGATCCTAATCATCTTATAGGAGAATGTCCTAAACCACCAAAGTCCAACAACCAAAGAGCCTTTGTAGGAGGTTCTTGGAGTGATAGCGGTGAAGAAGAAGAGAATAAGCTTAACGATGAAACATGCCTAATGGCTCAAGCTTCTAACGAGGTACATTCCGACTCTTCTTATTATAGTGATGATAATTCGTCAATAGATGATAGTAGATTGCATGACGAATACAACAAATTATGCGTAGTTAGTACTAAGATATTAGGTAAAAACACAAAACTAAAATTAAAAATACAAGAACTAGAACTACAAGTTGTAGAACTAAAAGATCAAGTCAAGAGACTTGAGAAAAACAAAGAAGTAGACTTAGGATGTGGGTCATGCATAAGTCTTCAAGTAGAAAATGAAAAGCTTAAAGAAAATGCTTTAAGAATCATTAAGTTTGATGAAGGAACCAAAACACTTAATGATATACTTGAAAACATTAGATATAGTGAACATAACCGTGCGGGGTTAGGATTTGACCCAAATCAGGCTTCTACAAGTGGTACTAAACAAGTAAAATTTGTAATGCCTGAAATGTCTAAGTCTAAAGGTAACGGCACCACTAAAGGTACAGACGGCACCACTAAATTTAGTGGTACCGTGGTACCGTCTGGTGCTGAAGACAAAACTGGGTCAATTCTGAAAAATAACGTAAGTCCTAAACCAAGTCACGTAGTTGTAAATAGTACTAGAGTGTCTACATAAAGTAAAGAGGAAGTTAAAGGCTTTTACAAACCATTGTCATCTCCCGAACATGGATTTGTAAAGCGTGACACTAGGTCGACTACTCCTCCACCTAGAAGAATGAATTCTCCCAAACCTCGGTCTAGAACTCCTCTATCGAGAGGTAACTTTAGGAGACAAAATCATCCAAGTAACTTTCCCGTAACTTGGAATGACCGTCCAGCACAAAGTTACTTACCATGGGAAATGTGTTCTCCATTCTCACATCCTAAACTAACGCAACAAATGCGTAGGATGTTTGACTCTAACAACTTTGGACCCATGAGATATTGGGGACCAGATGTTTGAACTTCTGTTTTGCTAGGAAAACAAGACTGTAAATAAATTTTGGAAGTCTAATAAATGGAGTATGATTTGTGATCAAACAAATCTTGCGACGAAATAGTCAAGTCGTGACTCATTTGCTTAACATTCAACAAAGGTACTCTAATCTTCTAAGTTTTAAGGGCAACACCTCAGGCTCATGTACGCTTCCTTAAAACACCCCTTGTTGGTAGAAATGCTAAGCATGCAGTAGTGTTAGAGTCTAACATAGTAGGCACTGTCATAAAGAAACAAAAATTCACAATTCATCATGACGAACTCAACTTGTCCAGAAATATTCGATGATCGCTTTAAGATCATGCGTGACAAGTTTGAAACGAAAATGGTAAGTGAATTAAGTTTCTTCCCTAGCCCATAGTTAACTCAACCTAAAGAAAGTATCCCCATAAACCTTAGTATATATATATATATATATATATATATATATATATATATATATATATATATATATATATATATATATATCAAATACTTAGCTTATATTAATTATAATTAATTCTAAATCCCATATCCACAAGTACTAATCTCACAAGAGACGATGAAGGTGAGTGAGTGGATATCACTAAGTTAGGGGCATAATAGGTAAAGTAGTTTACCTAACGGCAAGTAGGTCCATTATCATGAATAAGTATTTGGCTTTGTGCCCACTTGTAAGAAGTGCCCCAAGACTTCTTACATCAAAGTGTTTGATGTATCATCCGATACATTAAAGATACTACACACTTGAGATTACGATATCTCAAGGAGATTGGTGTAGAAAATGTTTCTATATCAAACTCTGATAATGCGAGAGTTAATGTGGATTGAAACATAGAGAGTAATGTTTGTACCTTCATAGGTTATTAACAAACTTCTTGGTTCCCAAGAAACAAACTACTCTTATTGTCTCCACGACCGAAGCTGAGTACGTAAGCGCCGGAAAGGCATGACAACAAACACTATGGATGAGACAACCCCCTATGAAGAGTAGCAGTCAAGATGCCATTAGACTTGACCGGGAACCCTATAGCTTGCTCATGAACGAAGCTCGTCGAAGTACGTCATCTCCTCCATCGCGATAAGGTCGAAAGAGAAATCTTTTCTTTGAAAAGTCTCTCTTGAAAGACAACATCGTCAATACTCTAACCAATACATTCTCGTCACCCCTCTTATGACTATCTGAATATTTCTTCGGAAATATTAAAAGTCATCTTTTACGTCTCGTCATATGACTTCTTAAGTCATTCCTCTCATCCCGCTCATGACTATTTCAATATTTCAATGGAAATATTAAAGTCATCCGTCACGTCACACCTTATAACCTTTCATCCCTCCTATGACCTCTCAAAAGTTTCGCGGGAAATATTGAAGTCATTCTCTACAAATCGCCCATGATTTTTTAAGTCATCTCTCTCGCTCGTCACATGACTTTTAGAAATTTCTCTAGAAATTCTAAGTCATTCCCTTACAACTCGTCACATGACTCTTGAATATTTCACTTGAAGTATTGAGTCATTCCTTGCGTCTCGTATTCTGACTAACTAAATATTTCATGGGAAATATTATAGTCATCCACTTAATCACTACTCATGACCTCTATTTATTTCACGAGAAATATTAGAAGTCAATCCTCATCCAATGACAACTTAGTCAATTTCCTTGGAAACACTAAGGTCATTCCTTGTCACCCCTCCTAATCGGTTTTGTCAAAAAGTTTATTAGGTATAAACTTTTTCCTCGTGTCAAAAAGTCTTACTAAATAAGTAAGATTAATCAGCCAAAAGTCAAAACAGAAGAAAAATGGCACAATCAGATACACGGCTCCACTAATGTTTAGTGGAACCGTGGTTCCGTGCATCTGAAAAACGCGCCTATTCCTCTTCTCTTCTGCACAGCCTTTTTCAAACAAACCCAAAACCATTCCCTCTTGCTGTCAAAACCGAACCTAAACACCCAAATTCAATTAAGCTCTTGCAAATCAAGATTGAGGCATTGGAATCAACAAATCTTAATCACAACAACACTAATTGTAAGTAAATCATTCTTAATTTCTTTCAATTTGAGTCTAGGGTTTGTTCTTGAGTTTAAAATCGAATTGGGGATTTTCGAATTTTGTTAAACTTTTATGAAATTAAGACTAGGATTAGACAATGTAGCATTCACATGATTCCCTAAACCTAGGATTTTCATAAACCCATTTATGTTGCAAAACCTAGTCTGAATTTAATCACTAAAATCGGATTATGATTGATTATTTGTAGTGAAATCATGTTTAGGATGATTAAAATTGGTTTAGGAACGATTTACATTGAAGCTTTTCAAACTTAAGCGTTTTGGCGCCACATTGAGGCGTTTGCCAAACACCCCAATTCCATCATTTTTCGAAAAACTTCACAAGTCTAGGATCATGAAACCTTTTTCATGCATTGTTGATGCAAACTAAAAACGTTTTTGCATGCATACATGAACTCTCAAATATGGATCGACCTACATAATTAATATGTATTATTCGACATATTTGATTGAGCAAAAGTGAAGTTAGGAGGGTTTGGGTAATCTCATTAGGTTTATTTTAGAGTCGAGATTACCGCACCTCCACATCGTTTGCATTTAGGCACACACACACAGTCAAAATGTGATCACTAAAATGCAACAAATTAACATGCAAAATATTATATTTTTGTAGGTGACAATGCCTCGTAATGATTATCAAGACACCAAACCCTACATTCCCCGTCTTGTAGACGATCCAAACATCCCCATTGAACAAAAAGCATATCTTGCTAAAGTCCAAGATCGATATATACACGAAGGTCGTGTAGTCGATGCTCATTACGTTCTCTTGGATAACATCCAAGTTTGTTTCCCTACTATTGACTTTGATTGTTTATACAAAATAAACAATCAAGTTTGTTCTCGTTTTGTCCTCGAGTTTTTTAGTCGAGTTCGTACCTTCACTGATGTGGATGGTAATGTCTTCCTTGTTTTTTGGATCCAAAACCAAAACATCATCCTGTCCGTCTCCAAGATTGGTGAAATTCTCGGTGTTCCCTCATGTGGTCAGTGTGCATACACTGAAGACCATTCCATCAAGTCTCTTTTCTACAATCTAGAAAATCATGGTACTTATCGTACCAAACTCCCCGAACTCGAGTCCATCAAACGTGTCATCCAAACACCTCGAGTCGTCCACACGTATCAAAAACGTGATGGTTCCATTGTCCACCTTGACCCCAACCGCATCTACCTCAAAGAGCTTCTTCTCGACCTTAGAAGTTGGGAACTCCTTCTACGTGAAAACGTGTTGAGCCTTGCGGGCAACCGTGATCATGTCTCGGTGAGTCTCGCCCACATGCTCTACTGTCTTAGTATCGAGGAACCATATAACCTCGCATACTATATGGTCAAACGGATGGCCAATATTCATAGTCGTTCGGATAAGCTCATGCCATATGGCATGTTACTTACTCGTCTCTTCCATTGGGTCATGGAAACCTTTCCCCATCTCCATAGTGTCGACTACGTCCTAGTCAATCCGGTTATGAAACCTCTTGGTGGACCACAACGTCGCACAAAGCAACGTAAGGACAAAGGGTCCAAACGTGGTCGTAAATCCACTTTCGATATTCCCCTCTCTTCCTCCTCCTTCGGTCATGGTTCGTCTTCTCAACCTATGGATGAGGATGATGATGAGGTGAACGAAGAAGGAATGTCTCGTCCTAATACTCCATCTCCCGACACCTTCTTTCGTAACCTTGACACCTCATCTTTCACACAAACCTCCGATGTTGAATTCGGACAAACCAACTTATCCACGATGATGAGAAGGCAAACAACCATGTACAACCGACAAGTCTCGATGCATGAGCAAACAATTGGGGGGTTCAAGTCCATTGGCAAGGCGATCAAAGGGCTTGGGAACAAGATAAAGAAGATGGGGAAAAGAAGAGACTAGTTAGGATTAGCTTAAGTAGTACTATTAACTTAAGTATTATTAAGCTATTATAAATAAGGTCATGGCAATGTCCATTTAACATAAACTAGCTTGAATTGCATTAACATTTCACACTTGAATATGGTTAATTTACTAAGTTAATTAACCTTAATTTCAATCAATCTTGCCTAGTTCATGCATGTTATCTTATCTTATTACATGCACTAGATGTTAAAATTACTTGAACTCATGCATGCTTAATAGTTGCCTAAATACATAGATGATCACATGATCATGTTAGTTGCTAGTTGAAACTAGCTTTAGGAATTCTATGTGTTTAGTGGTTTGAGGCCTTGAGATTTGCAGCCAACAGTTTCCCCAAAAATTTCCCTATTTAGGATGCCCAAAACCAGCAGACCTAGAAAGAAGGTCAAATGGAGGCCACGGCTCCACTAAATAGGGGACGGCTCCACTAAATTTAGTGGTGCCGTGGTACCTTTAGTGGTACCGTGCCTCTGGAAGACGAAAATTACAGTTCTCTTCCACTTTTTGACTTTCTTTCCCTGAAAATCTGCAAACATAACCTGATTCCCATGCACCCAAATCCCCAAATCCAACATCCTTTTCAAACTTGCATGTCTTTGATTTGGCTATTTAAGCTAACATCATGCATTGCAATCCTTACACCTTCACACTCACCATACAACCATCATGTCTTCCACCATTGCTTCAACCCCTCACAAAAACAAGAAACCAAGATTCAACATCAAACCAACCAATCAAACCACTCTTGTTGATCAATGGATCAAAAGTGTTCTCACACCACAAACCTCAACCAAACCTTTCAATGAGATGATTCTCATTGATCTCACCTTGGATGATGAAGATGATATACACACACCCATAAACTCTACTAAATCGTCATCTTCCTTCACTACACCTCAAGCTCCATCCAAGGCAACCTCAATCAAACCAACATCCTCATCCTCCAGCACAATTAGAACCAACACACATTCACCTCAACCAAGTCCCATTCCATCAATAGCCTTAACACTTAACTCATCACCATCAACTTCCCTTGAAGTGGGAACCAACACATCATCCTCATCACTTTCACCATCACCACAACCTCTTGCTCTCACCCTAACCTTATCACCAATCACTCCGTTTGAGTTTGGAAGTAACACATCATCATCTTCCCTATCACCATCACCTCAACCTTTAATGGGTCATCCGATCATTTATCCCCTACACTCACATACCTTGAGTTGTGCTTGTTGCTATCACAACCAAAACCTCATCATGAACTTTAGAGAAGAATTGAGTCTTCGATTCTCATACCTAGAGCACCTTCTCACACCACCAATGGGACCCATCATCCTTCCACTCCTCCACCACACAATAGCCCAAACTAAACATGGTTATGTTTAGTCTCTCCAATAAATGCTTAGGAACCCTTTTGAAGTTGGAAGCAAATCTTGAAGCCTCATTCTACTATTGATGTTTATGTGTCTTCTTGTTATTTAAATTTGCTTTCTTGTTGTAGTCATACTCATGTATGACACTTATTTTACTTTTATGAAATGGGCTTTAATATGGTTGTTCATGTCTATCTTGGCTTTTCACCTATTTGTTGTGTGGTGGGATATTTGTCAAAATGTGCAACTTGTTAGATATTATATATGTGTCATCTAACTTTGTTTTGTAGCATACACCATTGCTCGATTCCTTGGTGTTCTCCAAATGAGGGGGAGTATACATCAAGGGGGAGCCTTCGTCACCTTTTTGATTCGACAAAAAGGGGGAGAAATGGGAGTAAACTCATTAAAAACTTGTTAAAACTAATTTTAACTTAAAATGAGTTTATATTTTGTCATCATCAAAAAGGGGGAGATTGTTGATGCAAATAATGTTCTAAAAACGTTATTTATATCTTTCGATTACTTCACGTTTTGAGGATGACAAAATGTGAAATCACGTTACGTTAAAATTAACGTAAACAAGTTTTTAATCGGAAGATCCCGTTTCTTCGCAAATCACTCTTAAACAAATTTACAAACTTGACAAATGATCAAAGAAGTAAATTTTGGTTTTGAGAACTCACATTTTAATGTGACAAAACATTTTTTTTTTCAAAAATATACCTTACAAATTATTTTTGAATAATTAAGAAATGTTTTAATGGAAAAATAAGTTTGAAAAACATAACAGCTATTTTTCCTCCCAAAATCAGCTCCAAACTTCCCCAAATAAGTTTTCACCAGAAAAGACAAAATTTGGAGCGTCCTTGTCTGGGACGGCTCCACGGTTCCACTAAATTTAGTGGAGCCGTGGTGCATTTAGTGGAGCCGTCCGTACAAAACTTTCTGTAACGTTCAGATTTTTCTTGCCTATAAAAACCAACCCCATTCACAGTTTTTAGGCACCCTTTCACACAGAAAAACTTCTGAGTTTAAACCTCTCACACCTTTCTTTCTTTTTGATCATTTAGATTAGTTTTCTTTTGTTTTAAGAGTGATCCAATCATCCACCAAGAGATCCTCTTCATTAGCAAGAGAAGAACACAAGTATCCAAGTTGATACAAGGTGTTATCATTCCTCTTCATTTGTAAGAGAAGAACTCAAGGTATTCAAGAAGATACAAGAGTTATAGTTGTTAGGTTTTTGTAACATTTGTTACAACCTTGTTGTATCATAGCATACTTCAAGTTTATTTATCTTTGGTGAGTGAGAGTGAAGATCAAGTGTGATCTTATAAGAGATAGTGAACATCTCTTGAAGCCATTGGGCTTGTGTGATTGATCAAGAAGATCAAGGGTCGATAGGATAGAGTTAGTTGAGTGTGTGTTGATCATTGTGATCGTGTTGAGATCTTGGTGATCTCTTGAAGCCATTGGGCTTGAGTGTTTGGTCACGTGGACCTTGGTAGATTGGTGCTAGCTAAGATTAGCACTCGACATTTAGCTTAGTGTCGGTAATAGGATAAGCGACGTGTACGGTTTTCTCCGCCTGAAGGGAGGTTGTTGACATAGTGCTTGAAACTCTCGAGTGTGGTACTCGGGGAGTGGAGTAGGGCAAAGAAGAGCTTCGTAGCCGAACCACTATAAATCTTTTGTCTCGGTTTGATCTTTCCAACTCTATTCTTTACTGTTATTATTTAGCATTAGTTAGTATAGTGTGTAGTTCATATTGGTGTTGATTGATTACACAGAAAGATTCGAATCAAAGTTTCCAATAGCTAACTTTTAAAACAAGATTTTTTAAAGAACATAAAAACCGGTAAACTATTCAACCCCCCTTCTAGTTTCCCACAGGAAAGAATCAAGGAAACAATAACCAAGGTGGAACAACTAGAGGAAGAGCTTATGTCCTTGGAGGTGAAGATGTCTGGGAGGACCCGAATGTCATTACGGGTACGTTCCTTATTAATAATCGTTATGCATCCATACTATTTGATTCAGGAGCCGATTGAAGTTTTGTTTCTACTGCATTTGCACCATTACTCAACATTGAACCAACCACATTAGACACTCCTTATCACATCGAACTAACTAATTGTTCTTTAGTTGGCACCGACACGATCATTCGTGGTTGCACTCTCAATTTTCTAAATCACCCATTCAATATAGATCTCATGCCCGTAGAACTTGGAAGTTTCGACATTGTTATAGGTATGGATTGGTTATCTCGACATCATGCAAGAATCATTTGTGATGGAAAAGTTGTTCATCTTTCTTACGACGTTGACACATTGGTCATTCGTGGAGAACGAAGTGGAACCAGACTCAGTATAATTTCATGTATCAAAACCGAGAAGTACCTAAAGAAGGGTTGTTATGCATTCTTGGCTCATATCACAGAAAAGAAGTCGAATGAGAAACGACTTGAAGATGTACCAACAGTTAAGGATTTTCCAGAAGTCTTTCCAGAGGAGTTGCCAGGACTTCCACCTACTCGTCAAGTGGAATTTCAGATTGACTTGGTGCCAGGAGCTGCACCAGTTGCGCGAGCACCTTATCGACTTGCACCTTCAGAAATGCAAGAGTTGTCGAACCAATTGCAAGAACTTTTAGACAAAGGTTTCATTAGACCAAGTTCCTCGCCGTGGGGAGCACCGATCTTGTTTGTGAAGAAGAAAGATGGATCTTTCAGAATGTGCATTGACTATCGAGAGTTAAACAAGTTAACGGTGAAGAATCGTTATCCACTTCCCAGGATCGATGATTTGTTTGATCAGTTGCAAGGTTCTAGTTTCTACTCCAAGATCGACTTAAGGTCAGGTTACCATCAGCTTAGAGTTCGGGAGGATGATATCCCAAAGACAGCATTTAGAACTCGTTATGGTCATTATGAGTTTCAGGTAATGCCGTTCGGACTGACCAACGCACCAGCTGTGTTCATGGACCTCATGAACAGGGTGTGCAAGCCATATTTGGATAAGTTTGTGATTGTATTCATTGACGATATCTTGATTTACTCAAGGAGTGAAGAAGAGCACCGAGAACACCTCAGAACAATCTTAGAACTGCTCAAGCAAGAGAAACTGTACGCCAAATTTTCGAAGTGTGATTTTTGGATCCGAAGAGTACAATTTCTTGGTCACGTCATTGATAGCCAAGGACTACAGGTTGATCCAGCAAAGATTGAGGCAGTAAAAGATTGGGCAACACCAAAGACTCCCACAGAAATTCGTCAATTCTTAGGACTTGCCGGATATTATAGAAGGTTCATTGAAGGGTTTTCTAAGATAGCTAAGCCGCTGACCAAGTTGACGCAAAAGAACCAGAAGTACGAATGGGGAAAGAAACAGGAGACCGCTTTTCAGTTATTGAAGCAGAAGCTTTGCAGCGCACCAATTTTGGCACTGCCAGAAGGGATTGAAAACTTCATGGTATATTGTGATGCTTCACACAAAGGACTTGGAAAAGTATTAATGCAGAACGAGAAGATAATAGCTTACGCATCTCGACAGCTTAAGAAGCATGAGAAGAATTACACTACTCACAACTTAGAGTTGGGTGCCGTGGTTTTCGCACTCAAGATTTGGAGGCACTATCTTTATGGAACTAAGTGTGTAGTATTCACAGACCATAAGAGCTTACAGTATATACTTGATCAGAAGGAACTCAATATGAGGCAACGTTGTTGGTTGGAACTGCTTAGTGATTACGACTGTAAGATTCGATATCACCCAGGGAAAGCCAATGTTGTGGCAGATGCACTCAGTCGGAAGGAACGACTCAAGCCTTTGAGAGTCAGATCGTTGGGTATGACAATCATTTCACCACTACCATTAAAAATTCTCGAGGCTCAGGTAGAAGCACTCAAGGAAGAAAACCTACCAAGTGAGACACTTAAAGGGATGCAAGATAATGCAAACGGTTTAGTAAGGAGATCAGACAGAGTACTGTGCTTCAGGGATAGAAGCTGGATACCTCTCTATGGTGGAATACGAGAGTTGATTATGCACGAGTCGCACAAGTCGAAGTACTCTATTCACCCAGGTTCTGATAAGATGTATCAGGATCTCAAGAAACTTTATTGGTGGCCCAATATGAATGCAGAGATAGCTACGTATGTCAGCAAATGTCTTACTTGTGCTAAAGTAAAAGCCGAGTACCAGAAACCATCAGGATTACTTTAGCAACCAGAGATTCCCCAGTGGAAGTGGGAACACATTACAATGGATTTTGTCACTAAACTTCCCAAGACAACAGGTGGTTACAATGCTATTTGGGTCATCGTTGATCGTCTCACCAAATCAACCCATTTCATTCCAATCAAAGAGACTTATTGTTGGGAACATGTTTTGTATTAATTCAAGTGTTGATCATATTGTAATAGGTTGCTTTGGCCTTTAGGTTTGTTTTTAGGCCCAGCCTGTGTAGAAGGCCCATGGGCTGTGTCGTTTATTTATTTGTTTATGTTTAAGTATGTTAATTAGGGCTACAAGCCCAAGTCATGTAAAAACTATAAATACCCCTCCCATCCAAGGGAGAGGGTTGGTTGATGAATGCACTAAACATTTCCATATTATTGAAAATCATCTTCCACACACTCTTTCTCTCTCTAACTTTCTCTCTCTAGATCTCGGGCTTATTAGTAGTTAATCTAGGTAGCTTGTGTGATAATTAATAGTAAGTAACATCAAGTGGTATCATTCACCTAGGGGTAATTTAGGTTGTTAAAAGATTAGATCTAAAAAAAAATAAATAAAAAAATCCGATAAGTTACTGTACCGTACTGTTCATCCGAGTTCTTACTGTTCACTGATCGAGATTTGGAGCATTGATCGAGTAACTGCTTTAGTAGAGTAACTGCTTTAGTAGAGTAACTGCTTTAGTAGAGTAACTCAACTAATCGAGATAGTTATTATTCATCGAGTTAGATGAAATAATCGAGTAACTCATTGATCAAGATACATTCATCAAGTAACCATTTTATCGAGATAGATTACTTAATCAAGTTAGATTAAGTAGTCGAGATAGTTTGATCGAGTAACTCAATTGATCAAGTAACTCAATTTGATCAAGTAACTCACTTTGATCGAGTAACTCACTTTGATCGAGTAACTCAGTTTGATCGAGTAACTCACTTTGATCGAGTAACTCACTTTGATCGAGTAACTCAGTTTGATCAAGTAACTCACTTTAGTCGAGTAACTCCACTTGACTGAGTAACTTTAGTCGAGTAACTATAGCTGAGTAACTTTAGTCGAGTACCTAGAGTGTGACCGAGTAACTTGAGTTTCTAGTGTAAAATCTTCCGAGTTTCACCGATTGAAATCTCTGAGTTTCTAGAGTAAAATCCTCTTTGTTTATTCAAAAGTTTCTCAATCTAATCTTTACCAACAACCGTCTTTATCCTTTAAAGATACTTAACATTTCAAGTTATGTAACGATGTCTCAGCCACCATACAATCCCTATTTCTATTATCAGCTACAACAATATCCACAACAACAACATCATCAACAACAACAATATCATCAGCAACCACAACAATTTCATCCTCAATATCAACAGCAACATGCTTTTGTATAACAACATCAGTTTTTCCCTCCACAATCAGTACCTCAGCAACAATTCATGCCACAACCTCAGATGCAAAACTACCAACCTTCATCAAGAGAACCTCACTGGTTTACAAAGATGTGTGAAGCTATCAGTAGTCAGCAATCTAGACATGAAGCAGGATCGTTTGAAACTCCACCAATGCTGCCACCAGGAAACTATGTGCAATGGTCTAGCCGGTTTATTCGATTTGTTGAACTAAGGAAACCTCATGGTCCATATCTCAAAAAGGTCATCATGGAAGGACCTTATCCAGTTCCTTCAACAATGGTTTTGGGTGATCCAACTGCTATACCTCCACGGGATGACACTACAACTCCCATTCCCGTATCTTAATATTCCACTGAACAAACTCTTCAGCAAGAAGCTAATGAGATGGCCATGGCTTACATACTCCAGGGAATTCCTAACCCAATCTTCCGGAGTATTGATGCTCAGAAAATAGCCAAGGGCATGTGGGAACATGTGCATCTTTTGATGGAAGGCACAGAATTGAACCAAGAGGATTTGGAATCGAAGATTTACATGGAATACAATAACTTCATGATTGAACCAGGGGAATCTTTAGAATCATACTATCACCGCTTCACCAATGTTATCAATGATCTGGAACGTTGTTGGGAATTATCACAAGGTACGAAGAAGACTAAGTGAAGTACAGACTTAAGTCTGGTAGCTATGATATTAAGTCTGGTTGTTAGTTAAGTCTGGTTTTGTATAAGTTAAGTCCGGTAGTTATGTTAAGTCTTGTTGACTTAATAGTTAAGTCTGGTCAGTAAAGTTAGGAAAGTTTGTTAGTATTAAGTTAGGAAAAGATATGTATGAGTTAGGTATCTTTATAGAAGATACGTAATATCTTTTCACACGATTTTGTAATTAGGGTTTCCTTCAAGTATACAAGGAACCCTAAGGATCATTATTATGTATGTACGAATTGTGTGAGTTAGTGAAATATACAAAGTTAGTTATAAACTCTGTGTTCTTCATTGTTCTTGTTAATTTTCCGCGTTAGCATTAACAATTGTGTAAGAGTTTCTCACTTAGATTGATTTGGATTTATTCAAGTCATCTACTAAGTAATCAAAGGCTACTTAGAGATCCATACAAAACGTGGACCTACAAGTGGTATCAGAGCCTTTAGAGAGACTCTGAATTCGAAGAATACAACACCACAAACAAATTCTCAATCAATTCACCCTACACAATGTCTGGCCTTGAGCAGCCTATCAACACTGAAACTTTTTCAAACCATAATAGTGAGGATGAGAGATCAAACCATGAAGAAGAAAACCCTGAAACCAGCACCTCTAAATCACAACCAACCATCCCTACAACCACCACCATATCCAACATTAAGCTTCCAATATTGAAGAGAGAAGAATATGATATATGGGCCATGGAGATGGAACATTACTTGGAGTACATTGACAGTGAAGTTTGGAAGGTTATTCAGAAGGGAAATTCAAAAGACTACAAAGAGATTTAGGGTTTACAAAAGACTACAAAGGATTAATAAATAAAAAATTCTTTATCAAGCAAGTCCCTTGTGTTTCATTCTTCATTAATTGAAGAATTTATTTTGTCACTTTAAGTCTGGTACTTAGATTGATTTGGATTTATTCAAGTCATCTACTAAGTAATCAAAGGCTACTTAGAGATCCATACAAAACATGGACCTACAAGTGGTATCAAAGCAGTATGGGAGGTCTATTAAGTTCAATAACAAGTCTCCAGTTGGGTACACTAGAAGGACAGTTGAATGCTACAATTGTCATAAGCATGGACACTTTGCTAGAGACTGCACGGAGAAGTCTGCTGATGGGTATAGAAAGAAAGATGAACAAGATGACAAGCTGGAAAGGAACCAGATGAGTATGGTGAAATTGGAAGCTGGAGCTATTAACTGGAATGAGCACACAAAGGAGAATGAAGAGTCCAGTCATGCACTCATGGCCATTGGTTCTAGTAATGAGGTACCATTATGTTCCAAATTATGTACTGATTCCTATAATCATGTTAAGGTTTTGTGTGATGAGCAGTTGACACTGATAGGTGACCAAGAAGCACAAATTTTAGCTTATAAAAATGCTCTAAAAACATTAGAAGCACAAAAAGGCACCCTTCAGAGACAACATGCTGACTTAAATGAAAAACTATTCTTTCAGGCTAATAAAATATATGAACAAGATGAAAAAATTAAAAGATATAGACAACTTGGCCTAAGAATACAAAAAGAGAGGGATGATTTGAGAAAACGTGTTGATCAGTGGAATAACTCTAATAACAATCTGTTTAAATGTTGGGATTCTCAAGTGAGGTCAAATAAGAAACATGGCTTAGGGTATGAGGAGGATGAGAAAAAGGCTATATTTAAGCATAGAGAGGATGACTATGAAGGTAAACCTTTATATAATCGGTTTGTTAAGGCTGATGATTTCAAGGGAGTTCTACATCCATTGAGTGGAGACTATACTCCTCTTGAAAAAGAGGAGTTAGATGACTCTCTATTTGTGTATGGAAAAAGAGGTCCTCAAATGCCTGAGTCAACCACCTCAGATGACAAAACCAGTGAGTATTCTACTTGTCAAACTAATGACACTGAAGGATCCATTGGTGATGTCTCTGACAACTCTCAGTCTGAGTCAAAAAGTGAAGTAAAAGAGAGTCCTGAACCTAAGATTGTTAAGGAAAGTGAACCTATTGTGACTGAACCAAAACCCCAAACAATTAAACCTAGTTGTGTCAACGTACATACATAATTGTTAATGCTAACGCGGAAAATTAACAAGAACAATGAAGAACACATAGTTTATAACTAACTTTGTATATTTCACTAACTCACACAATTCGTACATACATAATAATGATCCTTAGGGTTCCTTTTATACTTGAAGGAAACCCTAATTACAAAACCGTGTGAAAAGATATTACGTATCTTCTATAAAGATACCTAACTCATACATATCTTTTCCTAACTTAATACTAACAAACTTTCCTAACTTTACTGACCAGACTTAACTATTAAGTCAACAAGATTTAACATAACTACCAGACTTAACTTATACAAAACCAGACTTAACTAACAACCAGACTTAGGGGTTGTTTCTGTTTTTTTTCCTGTTTCTAGTTAGTGTCTGTGTGGATATATGTGTCCTGTTTCTAGTTAGTGTCTGTGTGGATATATGTTGTTTCTTTTTTATGCTTAATTGACATCTTAATACGAGTTTTTTCCCGAACTAGTGTAGGTGGAAAAAATTTATAAAAATTCGAAAAATTTATGAAAATTCGAAAAAATTTATAAAAATTTTAAAAATTCAAAAAATTCGAAAATTTTATAAAAAATTATAAATAATCGAAAAAACTTATTAAAATTTTTAAAAAATTCAAAAAAATTATAAAAATTTATAATTTTTTAAAAATTCAAAAAATTTGTAAAAATTTATAATTTTTTAAAAATTCAAAAAAATTATAAAAATTCGAAAAAAAATTTAAAAAAATTCAAATTTTTTATAAGTTTTTTTGACTTTTTATAAATTTTTATAAAATTTTCGAATTTTTTGAATTTTTATAAATTTTTTGAATTTTTATAAAATTTTCGAATTTTTTGATTTTTTTTTATCAATTTTTTGAATTTTTATAATTTTTTTTGAATATTTATAAATTTTTTGAATTTTTATAAATTTTTTGAATTTTTAAAATTTTTCGAATTTTTTTAAAATTTTTATAAATTTTTTTGAATTTTCATAAATTTTTCGAATTTTTATAAAGTTTTTCGAAGTTTTCTAAATTTTTCGAATTTATTTTTTTCCACCTACACTAGTTCGGGAAAAAAACTCGTATTAAGACGTCTTGGATAGAAACAGCATCAAATTTTGCCCCCTTTCACATTTAGGATTCTCTTTTGCAATAAGTTAAAAAGAAACACCAAAGTTTCCTATTTCCAGCCAGTTTTGTTACCAAACAGGACATTAAGCAGAAAGTAAACAGCCCCTTAATATCATAGCTACCAGACTTAAGTCTGTTCTACACTAAGTCTTCTTCGTACCTTGTGATAATTCCCAACAATCCTCCTCTAACTTGATCTTCATGTTCCATGAACTTCAAGTTCCTTCTGTGTAAGCTTTTGAGGATTAAACATTGAACACTTGGAATTATCTTGATCTTCAAATCACTTTAAATCTGCAAATTTGATTTTTGATGCAGCAACTTGATCTTTTCACCATCTGATATGCCATCCACTTGATCTTCCCAGCAACCATGACATTTTGTACATCAATTCCTGTTAAGTTTCATATCTATTCTCATCACTTCCAGGTGTGTAAACTCCTGTGAGAGGTGAATCATTGAAAATTAATGGATTTGATGTCTCTTTACCAATAGCCATCACTACTGGAGTAGCCAAATGTTTTGGTGTGTAAGACCATGGTACATTGATAACCATATGATTTTTAGTAAATCATCAACTATCAACAGATTTGTGATGTCTTTACCAAAAGTTGTACCCTTTTGGACTAGCCAATTCTTTGATGGAATGCACCTCATCATGGTGAATTGATTACCATTTATGGTTTTCCACAGCCTTTACCACAAGCCATAATCTTGTGGGCTAGTCAACTCTTCATAATCTCATATATGGTGAGTTGAATACCATACAATTTTTTGGCAAATTGTCAGCCATAAACGGATTTGAGCTATCTTTACCTGTAGCCGTTTGCTCAGGATTAGTCAGTCCTTGTGTGAATGAGACAAGGTGGACTGATAACCTTTTGTTGTGTTAGTGCTATGCACCTTCACTAAGTGAGAAGTTCCAATAGTCTCACTTGACAACTTAATCCAGCACTGTAACAAAAAAACAAAAAATATAATTTATTTACTTTTTTTTAACTAAAAATAAAACTACAAGACTTAAAAAATAACCTAAGTGCTGGTTAGTATACAAACTTTACATTTTGACCTCCCCTTAACACAAACCTCCCCTTAAGTCCAACTAGGGGTTCATCATACCAATGTTGACTACCAAATAATTAAACCTAGGGCCATCAAAAGCTTTAGTCAACAGGTCTGCAACATTAAAGTCTGTATGTATTTTCTCCACTCTAATCAATTTCTTTTCAAAGCAATCTCTAATAAAGTGATGCCTGATTTCTATATGTTTAGTCTTAGAGTGGTATACTGGGTTCTTAACAATACAGATAGTGCTTTCATTATCTATGTGGATAACAGTATTCATAAAATTCAAACCATAGTCCAGCAGCTGATTCTGAATCCACAAGACTTGTCCACAGCAATTAGCAGCTGCCACATACTCAGCTTCAGTAGTTGAGTTAGCCACAATTGTCTGCTTCTTGCATTGCCAAGAGATTAATCTGTTTCCAAGGAATTGACAACCTCCTGTTGTGGATTTCCTATCAAGGCTTGCACCAGCATAGTCACTATCTGAATAGGCTGTCAGGTCAAAAGATGACTCTTTAGGATACCAAAGGCCCAAATTTGGTTTACCCTTTAGGTACCTAAAGATTCTCTTCACAGCATGAAAATGTGAAGTCTTTGGGTGTACCTGAAAACGTGAACAAACACAGACTGCATACATAATGTCAGGTCTAGAAGCAGTAAGATACATTAGAGAACCTATCATGGATCTGTAATGATGCACATCCACATCAGTAGCATATTCATCCTTTGTCAAAGGCACCTTATTCTCCATGGGAGTGACTGCAGTCTTCACATTAGCAAACTCAAATTTCTTCAAAATCTATGCAACATACTTGTCTTGAGAAATAAAAAGACCATCTTCCTTTTGCTTCACTTGCAGTCCCAAAAAAAATGTAAGCTCTCCCATTGAGCTCATCTCAAACCTGCCTTTCATTAAGCCTTCAAACTCTTCACACCAAGACTTCTTTGTTGATCCAAAAATGATATCATCCACATAAATTTGGACAAGAATGATATCCTTTTTGTCTCTTTTGATGAATAAAGTCTTGTCAATCACACCTCTGATGTATCCATGTTCTTCTAGAAACTTGGAGAGTGTTGCATACCAAGCTCTGGGAGCTTGATGAAGACCATAGAGAGCCTTAATAACCTTATATACTTGGTTGGGATTGGCAGGATCCTCAAAACCAGGAGGTTGTTATACATAAACTTCTTCCTCAATAGTGCCATAAAGAAAAGCACTTTTAACATCCATCTGATATACTTTGAACCCCATATATGATGCATAGGCCAAAAATAATCTAATAGCCTCAATTCTTGCTACAGGAGCAAAAAACTCATCATAATCTATGCCCTCCTCCTGTTTGTACCCTTGTGCTACCAATCTTGCTTTATTCCTTACTACCACCCCTCTTTCATCCCTTTTATTCCTAAAGACCCACTTTGTACCAATGACCTTAGCTCCAAAAGGTAGATCTACAAGAACCCATACTTTCTACAATTTAAACTGCAACAACTCCTCTTGCATAGCTTCCACCCAACTCTCATCCTCCAAAGCTTCAGAAACCTTGGTGGGTTCATTTTGAGAAAGAAAATAGGCAAATAAGCAGTGTTGCTGGTCCTTATGGTTGACCCTTTGTTGCTTCTTAACAAAACTCACAAGTGCATGAGCATCAAGATGTATCTGCACTCTGCTTCTTGTTTGAACTGCAGACATAGGATCACCAATGATTTAACTTTTGGGATGATTGGTGTGAACTCTGAGTGTGGGAACTGGACTTACAGCCACTTCTATGGGTAAGTTGTTGAAGTCAGTTATGATTCCTTCTTCATCATAGGAAGCCCCTTCAAAGATACCTTCATTAGGATTTGTGAACACTTCAAGTTCTGGCATCTCAGAGTCAACAAAAACAGCACTTGGAGTAGGTTCTGGTTGAGCATCACTACCAGACTTAAAGTTGGAAGTACTGGTAGTGTTGGAAGTACTGGTATCCTGCTTTCCAAGATATTTATCAGCCAAAGCATCCATCTCTTTTCTGAAAGACAATACATCCTCTGAATCATTGATAGAAGTAGCCTCCTTTGCTTTTTCCTAAGACTTGATCACAGGTTCCTTCACTTGTAGAGAAGACTTCTTGGTATCTGTTATAGCTGCAGCAGACTTAACTTCTGTGGTAGGAATTACAATGAGCTCTGCACTTTCATTTTCTTGATCAGTGTTCCCTGCATTTGAAGGATCTTGGGTACTTGCATGGTTAGTAGTTTCTGTGGTACCTGCATCAGGGTTAGCTTGATTCTCCTTGGAGACAGGAATATAGTTCATAGAATCTGTTAAGTAATCAATGTCAAACATCCATCTATGTCCTAATCCCTGCACATTGGGTTTTTCTTCAAGAAAGTTGACATGCAAATTTTCCTCAACTTTCTTGGTCACTAGATTGTAAACCCTAAAGGCCTTACTATTCAGTGAGTACCCAACTAGAAAACCTTCATCAGACTTTCCTTCAAACTTCCCTAGAACACTGAGTGTATCAAGAATAGTCACATGACACCCAAATGGCCTTATATAGCTAGCAATTGGTTTATGGCCAAACATAAGCTCATAAGGTGTTTTGATTTGAGGCTTGGTCACTCTAACCCTATTAAAGATGTAGCAGGCACAACTAACTGCTTCTGCCCAAAAGGTTGTAGGTAAAAGTCAATCTGCTAGCATAGTCCTAGCTGCCTCAATTAGTGTCCTTTTCATTCTCTCAGCAACTCCATTCTGCTGTGGAGTTCTAGCATTGCTAAACTGTTGTTTTATTCCTCTATTACCACAGAACTCTATCATGCTCTTGTTCTTAAATTCAGTGTCATTGTCACTCCGAATGATTCTAACTCTTTTATTAAGTAGGTTTTCAATCTGCCTAATGAAAGTTTGAATCAAAGGTGTGGTTTCATCCTTCCTAGACATAAAGAACACCCAACAATATCTAGTACAATCATCTGTAATGACAAGGCAGTAGCTAGCATGATTTATACTTTGGACAGATGTAGGGCCAAACAAGTCCATATGTAAGGTATGCAAAGGCTCAGTGATTAACCTATCTATCTTAGCCTTACATGATGCCCTATGTTGTTTGCCCTCATTACAAGCTACACAGGTTTGGTCATTTTTAAACACTTTTGATGGTAACCCTCTAACCAAATTATTTTTCACAAGCTTATTCATATTCTTGAAATTTACATGACCTAACCTTCTGTGCCACAACTTAGATTCATCCAAAGTAGCTTTTGCAAGCAAACAGGCAGAACCTTTTGCAGGTTCAGATGCTTTCATATCAAAACTGTACATGTTGTGTTGTCTGGGAACTTTAAGAAGGATCTGATGTTCATCAGGCATCTTAAAATCTGGAGTCAATACAAGACATTCAGCTTCAGTAAAAAGCACCTTATGCTGCGTATCACATATTTGTGATATAGAGAAAAGGTTAAACTGCCCAAGTTCTTTTACAAAAGATACATTGTCAAATTCTAAATTACCCACAATGATTCTTCCTTTTCCAGTAATCTGCCCCTTGCTTCCTCCAAAGGTAACAGAACCTCCTTTGAATTCTTGGAAATCCTTTAGATAGTTCTTGTTACCAGACATGTGCCCAGAGCACCCACTGTCAAAAATTCCTCTATCTCCCATATAGCTGAGTGGATGTTCCTGCACAAAAAGAAGAGAAATTAGTTTCTCTTAGGAACCCAGGCCTGAGTAGGCTTGGGTCCGCCTTGTGGATCAACATATTTAAAGGTCTTATATGAAACTGATCCACTGTTACTTTGGGATTTATAGGTGTATTCATTCTTGAATGGATCCCAAGACCAACATGCTGAGGTCTTAAAAGCAGGACCCCCACTACCCTTTACAGCATTAGAATATGAAGGTTGTGCTGTATTCTTAGCAATTGGTCTCCTCACAGGTGAATAAGATTTATGAAAATGGTTTCTTTGATTATATGTATTCACCTGTGGTTTGTGGAAAGGCTGTCTGGGTCTCATTTGATGAGCATAACCAGAATTGACTTTAGGCCTCACAGAATTGAAATTTTGCCTACCCGAATTAAAGTTCCTCAAACCAGACTTAATATTTGGTCTACCAGAATTAATGTTAAAGTTTGGTCGGGTAGAGTTAACATGCTGGGCTGGTCTGGGGACAAATTGGTTGGCGTGATTGATTCTGTTAACCTTATTCCACACTGGTTTACTATTGATATTACCAGTATTCACATTCATTCTTTTAAGCTCAGTCTCTCTTTTCATTCTCTTCTCATGAAAGTCACAATCTCTAATCAAGTGACTTAGACTTCCACAAACAAAACATCTCTTAGGAGTGTAAGTGTAACTACTCCTAACTTCTCTGTGAACTCTATCATTTTTGGGTGACTCATTCATTGCAACAGATTCCCTAGGAGATTTTATGTGGTTGACACAACTAGGTTTAACTGTTTGGGGTTTTGGTTCAGTCATAATAGGTTCACTTTCCTTAACAATCTTAGGTTCAGGACTCTCTTTTACTTCACTTTTTGACTCGCACTTTTAGTTATCAGAGACATCACCAATGGATCCTTCAGTGTCATTAGTTTGACAAGTAGAATACTCATTGGTTTTGTCATCTGAGGTGGTTGACTCATGCATTTGAGGACCTCTTTTTCCATACACAAATAGAGAGTCATCTAACTCCTCTTTTTCAAGAGGAGTATAGTCTCCACTCAATGGATGTGGAACTCCCTTGAAATCATCAGCCTTAACAAACCGATTATATAAAGGTTTACCTTCATAGTCATCCTCTCTATGCTTAAATATAGCCTTTTTCTCATCCTCCTCATACCCTAAGCCATGTTTCTTATGACATACAGGGTGTTGGGAATGCTTCTCGCACTAAAATGTGACAACATATTTGGGATTATATTAGTTATTATGTTTGGCTCAAACACATGGATTGAAACCGTCAATATTGTAAAGTCATGTGTTTGATGCCCTATTTAAGCCCTCCTAGCCTTCACTAGGAGGTTGGAGCTTGTGTGTGTTTTTCATTTTCACTATCATTAATAAAATCATCCAAGTTTCCTCTTTATCTCTCTACACTTTCTCTCACTAAACTTTGCCATGGAGATGATGTTCTATCATCATCCAAAACCTCCCGATTCACAATAAATCACCAAAACACGATCCATCAATTGGTATCAAGAGCCATGGTATTAGTTTTGGTTGATTTTGTTGTTATTTATCTTGTCAAAAATGTATTTTTTAGATCTATTGAACCGATTCACTTTTTTTATTATTTCTTTTGGGTCAACAGTTTGATAGTCAGTTTGATACAAATCCTTAACTGTTATTATTTTTCTTGGGCTTTACTGTCTACAACATCAATATCATTTGTATGACTGTTTCATTAATCATCCCGTGAAAAGTTTATGGTCCGAATATAGTGGTCTGAAACAAGATCGATTACTGGTCTGAAAAAGTGGTTGTTATGTGGTCAGAAAAAGGGTTCGATAAGTGGTCGGAAACTGGGTAGCAAAAAGGCGGACGGAAAAGATTGTCGGAAACTTTTGGCCGGAATCTCGTTGGATTTCTTGGTCAAAAAGTCAAAACCCATTTTTCTCGAAATTGCTTGTAAAGCAATTCCGAGAAACCCTCTTCTTTCGGAATTCTATTTCTTGTAAAGAAATTCGATGTTTTTCGCAATTGCGTCTCGCAAATGCAAGTTTTCTCGCAAATGCAAGTTTTCTCGCAAATGCGTTTTTCTCGCAAATGCCTTTTTTCGCAATTGCCGGTCAATGGTCAATCTGTCAAACCTTTTCGCAATTGCCAGTCAACGGGTCAACGGGTCAAACCTTTCACAATTGCCGGTCAATCGGTCAATGGTCAAACAGTTAACGGGTCAACAAGTCAAACAATTATCGAAAATTAAAAGAAAAGACGGAGATAAAGCAGATGCTGACTATGAACAAAAATACCAGTCTACTATTACATGACCAACATCCAAATGATTAGTAATTACATGACCTCAGTTCAAAACATCACCACAAGATTATTCCATAATCAACATCCAAAATCCACAGCTATCCTAAACCAACCTCATCCAACTAACAACATGTCTCGAACATAAAATTAAATAAAGATCTCAGATATTGTCTTTCGTGTTTCAATAGATTCGGAGACATCAACTGTCATTAACACGAAAAGATTATATCATCATCGATCTATTTTGAAGCTTTAGCTTCATTTAAATATTCGAAAATTAAGAGGCAAAGACAATAACAAATTTTGTTATCATCTTCATCTCTATTCGATTTGAACAAGAACTTAAACACATATAAAACCTACCGTGACCTTCCAAATAATCTTGAAGCCTTCACTAATGCTTTCTCGATTCGACTTGAGCAATTATTGATAACATCAAGGTAACGACATGGTTGTGCCTGGGTTTATGTTCTTCGTCCAAATTGAATGAGTGTGGAAGATTGAGGATGTCTTGATGTATAAAAGTTTGATGAGATCAATTGTTTTTTTTGGATTAAAGATTGATGAGGGACAGAGTTTTTCTTATTCTTTCCCAGATCTAGATTTTTTTTGTTGTTGGGGAGCGCGTATGTATGGGGGCGGTTGAGAAAGGATTAGGATTATGTGAGATTAGGGTTGAGTGGTATAATAAATACCGTGTGGGATTGGGCTGAAAGGATTGTATCCGAATTGGTTATTATTAAATGTTGGGCTATTGTGATCGATGAACTAATATGGGCTAGACCAATCATAAAATCAATACGCAGTATTTATCAAATGTAATTTTTATTACATTATGGTAAATGTGTGGTATTTATTTTGGTTGTTACAAAGTTTTCACGGGAATACGTTTTTGACAAGATCGGGATAAAACCATTATCATAGTTCACTTAAACCGTCAAAAGGCTAGTGTTGGGTATTGAACCGCAAGATGTGACTACGGGGTTAATTCTTTATTATTTATTTGAGGTTGAAGTGGAATAGCACGGGTGCGTGTACTTAGTATCTTGAAGATATCGGGGTTGGTTGGATGCATGATTCTTCGAGATCCTTGTTCGAGCTTATAACCTTCAAAATGATTAAGACTTGAGTTATCTAGTTATACCTGATGTAAGGAGTTACGTTGTTGTGCTCATAGAGTATAACTATCACTTTAAAGGAGTTACGTTGTAGTGCTCAAGTGTCACACAAAGATGTGGATAATTCAAGATGAGTTCATATACAATTAAGGATGGTTGGATGGGTATATGAAACGGCCTATGCTTAAAGGAGTTACGTTGTAGTGCTCAGTATAGGTGCTTAGTCAGACAATAGTGCAAGTTTAAGTCACAAGCTTGGGTTATTTTACTTCAGTCTCAAGTTCGTAATACTGGGTTTTCTCCATCAGTGGTCACTACAAAAAGCCGTCAGAATGATAATGGGGTCGGTAAAGAGTTATATGAGAAGAGTATAGAAGAGTAGAGATTTTATCAGCAGTTGATTCTCACGGGCTATTTTTGGTACTTTACACATCTTCGACTAATTGGACATACAGGGTTTACGCTGCCTCCGTTTTCCATCGTAACCATAGTGTGTATGCTTCCGATTCCGCGAAGACATCGTGGGGGAAGAGAGAGTAGATGTGCTTTGACTTTCTTTGATTTTCTTTGCATTTTTTGCGAAAACACTCTTTTTCCAGATGGATCTGCATTCAGGGGGAAGAAATGTGCACATCGGGGACGCATAACAGACTCACGTGATCGAGCTTACAACTTTATTACTACCGAAAGACGTCCGCAGAGATGATCAGTAGTTCAGTTTTGTGATTTTGGTGTACTCGTTTCAACTTTCGCAGGTTGTGAAGTGTAAAGTAGCCTACTTATGTGAGAAGATCTTGCTAATTTCTCGCATGTTACCCCGAACAGAACTTCCGCATTAAGCATAATCGTTACTGAGTACTAGTCAGATTTCCTTGGTGTGGTTTACGATGTCATCTACAAATTCCGCTGCGTACTTACAACCTTCAAAAGTTAGAAGACGTGTTAACTACATCAAAGTTTCGAATCTGCTGAAGACGGTTGTCAGTTTGGGGGGAAGCTGATTCAGAAACTTCGACAAAAAGAAGTATATGAAGAAGCCGTTAAAGACATGCAGCATGAATTGGGGGGAAGTTAATCCAGTTCATGTATATTACATCATGTGACTACGAGTAAAGAAAAGTTCTCAAGCCGAGGTACAAGATAAAGACAAAGAGCGTCAACTGTAATCATCCTCAGCACATGAAGAGCTTATGAAGACCTTTCTTTATTTGTATTTTTACTTGTAGGATATGATGTAAGTAATCCCATATGTTGCCACATTGGGGGAAGATTGTTGGGAATGCTTCTCGCACTAAAATGTGACAACATATTTGGGATTATATTAGTTATTATGTTTGGCTCAAACACATGGACTGAAACTGTCAATATTGTAAAGTCATGTGTTTGATGCCCTATTTAAGCCCTCCTAGCCTTCACTAGGAGGTTGAAGCTTGTGTGTGTTTTTCATTTTCACTATCATTAATAAAATCATCCAAGTTTCCTCTTTATCTCTCTACAATTTCTCTCACTAAACTTTACCATGAAGATGATGATCTTTCATCATCCAAGACCTCCCGATTCACAATAAATCACCAAAACACGATCCATCAATTTTTTTATTTTTTTTTATTTTTTTTTTTTATTTTTTATTTTTTAAAGAGGAAAAATTCTCAAACACACACACGTAAAACCAAAGTAAAACTCAAAAGAGATAAGTAAATAAGCAATAAGCTAAAGAGAATAAGATGAGAATAAGAGAGAATGGAAGGCTTTCATATGCGAATGATTAAGTAACAAGGCTTGCGCCAACACTACATGAAAAACCAACAAGAGAAATGTTGCCTCAACATCTCTATTTATAGGCACAACACTAGGGCAACATTCCTTACATGTTTCTAGAAAGAAAATTGATAAGAAGGCCGGCCCATGGACTTCTTATGGACCGGACCTTAAAGCTAACTTAAAGTCCAAATCGTGCAACATGTTAACAAAATGAACAAGACTTGTAATGTAATAAAAACGTGTTCCTAACAATCTCCCCCTAAGTCTTGATCATCAATGTTGCTCGACGTCTTCTTTGCTTCTTAGGCTTCCGACGTCTTTATAATCTTTGTTTCTTTGTTCTTGTTCTAAGGTGATATGATGTTGTCTCGAACTGCCAATCTCCAACGTCTTTTTGTCTTCTCCATCATGCTCATATGTCTTTGACTTGTTTTCTGCAACTTGTTCTCACTTTTCAATCTTAAAACTTGAGAAAGGTTGAAGTGCTTGAACTTTTGACTTTACTGTATTATAAGTTGAACTTTTTGATGTTACTGAGTCTTTGGGAGAACATTTCTTGAATATATGAACATGATGGAGTCTTGATGGTATAACTCCAGCTCCTCAGCAGCAACAGCAGCATCAGCACGAACCAACTGATACTTACAGGCTCAGACTTGAGATCGCCAATAGCATAGTGTGAAGACTTTCTCAAATCCTAACCCAGACCGTTCTGAACCGGATTCCCCCGAAAGGGATAACACGGACACATCGAAGTGCACCCACGATTCAGTGAGTCGCTGGAGATCACCCCACGACTGTAGACCGTTTGGAGCAAACACTAAGCGTAACCCACAAGGAGTTACCGAAGTGACCTGCTGTCAGAGTTGTTTGATGTTGTTCTGGCAGGATTTCCATTCAATCATTGATAATCACAAATTGTGACTTCTCTCATGAATGTTCTCGGCAGATTGCTAAGATCTGCGAAGGACACTTTCCTAAGTTACAACTGATTCCCATGATGTAGAACACCAGAGTAATTCTAAGTGTACCTAATAGATTTTTTGATGAATCTCATGGCTCTAGACTCAATTAGTGCACATTTGTTTGGTCGTCGAAGGCGTGGAGCAGATTGCCTCCTTTTCAATATCAACACTCTCGTAATGAGAGGTCGATAGATTATGAAGGGTTCTCCATGTGAATGAAACAAATGTCCTTTGAGAGACACTTGAGTGGCTTAGAAGGTTTATTAGTGCGTCACTGGGTCCATGACGTCTTTAGTCTTCAATACCGGTGATGCTCATCAACCAGTAGATTATGAATTGAACCCGGTGTCTGCCCTAAGGTTGAACAAATGGAGGGCTATTTCTTTTCACCCTTTTCTTTGCTTTTCTTTTTAATTCTTCAACCCCTTCTTTCTCCTTTCATTCATTTTCTCCTTTTTAATATCATACCTAGGACTTTCTAGTTCTAAACTATTGGTATTGTCCTTGGGTAGATCCCTCCGGTTCTGGCGGATCATAGGACGGTTTTTCCCTAACCTTAGTCACCTTATAACTCCATGACTATCCTAATGATGCCATAAAACCAAAACCATTGAAAAATCTCTCAAAGTGTCGATAATTTGTAAAGACATTTTGTTGACACCTTGAGAGTTTGATGATTTTCATAAATACTCCCCCTTAACATGTGCGCATAAGTAATAAATTTGAAATTTGCACATGCCGGAAAGAGTAGGCATTTTTGAATTGATTGACTTTCAATGAACCTGATCGTCGCGAGACACGCTTACATCACCAGTTAAACTGGCTTGCAATTGTTACCCGTCCAGATCAGATTCAAAGATTATCGCTCGAAATCGGTAGATTCTACTCAGACACGTCCTTTGCGAGACACGCTTACATCACCAGTTAAACTGGCTTGAAATTATTACCCGTCCGGGACATGTCCTTTCGACTACTGACTTTTCCTATCGTCAATTCGAGGGTCAATTCTGAGTTTGAGCACAAGAGATTCCAGCAAATGAGACATCATATTTTAATCTTCTTTTACTTCTCCCCCTCAAAAGTAGCATACTCATGATGTTTTTGGAAAACGTTTATGATTAAAATATGTTGTTTTTGAGTTTTAGGGAAGAATTTCAAGAACATTAATATTTCTTTGAACAAAGATTATATTTTCAAATACTCCCCCTTAACAAGGGAATACTTGTCCTTATGAGCAGAATGTTTGAAAAAACTTTAGAAAACATTTTGGTTTTAATTCTGCTCATAAGTAAGAAGCTTTCACTCCTTTTTCAGGATAGAGGCACTGAAGCGTACCTCAGGGTCCTTTCTTTGGGGTCCGGGTTGTACACTGTTATGTGACCTACAAGTGAGATATTAGTGCTCTGATAGCAAGAGAGTAGATGTGCTTTGACTTTCTTTGATTTTCTTTGCATTTTTTGATTTGTGATTGGGTGGTCATTAACAAGGCCTGAAGCTCTGAATCTTGATCAGGCAAAGGATCATTTTGTTCAAGATGATCCACATTTTCATCCTCAATAGGATCATCAAATGAAACAACAGTTTTATCATCATCAAATGATACAACAGTGTTTATTGGATCATCTGATGGAGATGAGAATGATGAATCAAGTTGAACAGAATTATCATTTGTAGATGAAGATGCAGATGGTGAAGCAATTTCATGTATAAGACATTGTGGATCAGGTACCTGAGATAGACCATCGGTGTCATAGACTGGGCCTGTCTCGGACATGTTCATCTCTTGCATGTTTGCCATGAGCATTACTGCAGCATTTGCTTCAAGATCTTCCATCTCATCATCAGATGCAGCATTTGCCATGAAGCTTTGTTCATTCTGAGTTATCATTCCTGCTGCTTTTTCATCTTTGAGAGCCATTAGAAGAGCTTCCTTGTGATATGCACTGCCCATAGTATGAGGCTTTGGACACGCATTTTCCATGTGACCATTCCCACCACAGTTGTAGCATGTGATTGAAGTATTTGCAATGCCTTTCTGTGCATTCCCAGCCATCTGATTTCTGCTCTGTGTAGTTCCCACACTGTTCCTATTACCCCTGCAGAATTAAACCTGTTTCCTCCTGACTGAAACCTCTGAGACCCATAGTTTCCACTGTTCCCTGAACCATATCTGCCCGAAGACCGATTCTGAATTTCCACTCTGCCATCGTTAATAACAGCTTGATTCCTGGTATTGGAGGATGAACGAAGACGGTTGTTGGATTTGGTGAACTTGCCAAATGCCTTAGCAATTAATCCAAATGCTTCATTAAGAGAGTTGAAGGCATCCTCTTCTTCATCATAATCAGCGTTTGAGTACAACATGGAATCTGAGTTGTTATATGCAACCAATTGGTTGTCAGAGTATTGTGATGGTGCTTCATATGGGATGATTTGGTTAGAAGGTTGTGGTTGAAAACTTGGTTGGAATGATGATTGACCAAATTCCTGGTTTGGTAGTGGAAAGTTGGATTGAGCAACGAGAGCAAGTGAGTTAGGTGTTGGTGCTGGTATGAAACTGCCTCGTGCTGCAACTTCCTTATCTACCTCAGATTGATGTTGTTTCAGAAAGTCATACATTAGTCCATACTTGACTTCACCAATCTTCTTAGTTTGCCTGACAAATGTTGCATATTTCTGCCATTCTGGTCCAAGGCAACCCAGAAATTTTGAATTGATAGCAATCTTAGGTAACTTGATGTCATGACGATCGAGGTCATTTACAACATTTGTGAAACGGTGGTAGTATGATTCAATTGTCTCCTCTGGTTCCATGATGAAATTGTTGTATTCCATGTAAAGCTTTGACTCAAGGTCTTCTTGATTTAACTCAGTCCCTTCCATTAGAAGATGCACATGTTCCCACATGTCTTTGGCAGTCTTTTGAGCATCAATACTTCGGTAAATAGGATTAGGAATCCCTGAAGTATGTAAGACATTGCCAACTGATTTGCCTCTTGTTGCAGTGTTTGTTCAGTTGTGTAGTTAGCGACAGCAATGGGAGTTGATGTTTCTTCTCTTTCTGTAGTTCCTGGAACAACATTAACTGGAACTGGAAAGGGTCCTTCTGCAATGGCTTGCTTAATATATTTCCCATGGGGTTTACGGAGTTCAATGAATCTGAGAAATCTACTAGCCCACTGCACATAGTTACCAGGTGTCAGCATAGGTGGAGTATCCTGATTCCCAGCTTCATGTCGGGATTGCTGACTGCTGATTGCCTCACACATCTTGTTAAACCAATGTGGTTCTCTGGAGTAGGATGGATTGTTCAACATTTGATTCTGTTGCATGATTTGTTGTGGGGATACTTGTGGTGGAGAGAAAAATTGATGCTGTTGTACGAATGCTTGTTGTTGTTGATACTGAGGATGAAATTGCTGTTGTTGAGGATATTGCTGTAGCTGATAGTAGTAATTGAAGTGAGGTGGTTGAGACATTTTTTGTTGGATCTTTAGATAATTAAGATGTGTTTTAAGAGTTATGATGTTTGATTTTTAAGTTTACTTTAGGTTCTTAGTCCAATTGCGAGAAACACTGTTTGAATTGCGAGAGATTCTGAATTGCGAAAGAGGTTGTCCAATTGCGAAAGATCTGAGTAATTCCAAAAGATTCACCAAATGCGAAAGAGAATTGTAATTGCGAGAAACAATTTCAATTGCGAGAGAACTTAGCAATTGTGAGAGATAACTCTGAATTGCGAAAGATCAAGCAATTTCGAAAGATTTTCAAAATTACAATTTCGATCACTTTCTCAAACTTTTATACAAAAGATGAGAATAATTCCAAGTCGAGGTAGTTTCACAAACTTATACAAGTAAGGAAAACCGAGTACCAAATCCGAAGAAGCTGATGAATTGCGAGAAACCCTTGTTCAGTCCAATTGCGAGAAACCCTTAAACTAGCAATTCCGAGAAAGCCTTTTTACCAAATGCGATAAACCCTTGAATTTTTGCAGACCAATTGCGAGAAACCCTTTTCCTTCGAATTTCAAACCAAAACGTTGTAGGATGATGAAAAACGTAAAACTAATGAATATTAGCGATTAATACACCGAATTTGCACCAAAGTTTACAACTTTATCCTTAAAACACGAAGATTTGATGAAAAGGAGTAAGCAACGATTTGCAAACTTGCGTTTTTCACACTTTTTAAAGCAACGATCCACAAAAACTTACGTAAACTAGATAAACCAAACGAAATAACGAGTAAATCTACTCTAAAACACTAAACTTAACTACCTTTGGCGAATGATACCACTTGTAGGTCACTAATATCTCAAACACACACACGTAAAACCAAAGTAAAACACAAAAGAGATAAGTAAATAAGCAATAAGCTAAAGAGAATAAGATGAGAATAAGAGAGAATGGAAGGCTTTCATATCCGAATGATTAAGTAACAAGGCTTGCGCAACACTACATGAAAAACCAACAAGAGAAATGTTGCCTCAACACCTCTATTTATAGGCACAACACTAGGGCAACATTTCCTTACATGTTTCTAGAAAGAAAATTGATAAGAGGGCCGGCCCATGGACTTCTTATGGACCGGTCCTTAAAGCTAACTTAAAGTCCAAATCGTGCAACATGTTAACAAAATGAACAAGACTTGTAATGTAATAAAAACGTGTTCCTAACACTTATTTGACCTTACTTGAGAATCCCAACATTTAAACAGATTGTTATTAGAGTTATTCCACTGATCAACACATTTTCTCAAATCATCCCTCTCTTTTTGTATTCTTAGGCCAAGTTGTCTATATCTTTTAATTTTTTCATCTTGTTCATATATTTTATTAGCCTGAAAGAATAGTTTTTCATTTAAGTCAGCATGTTGTCTCTGAAGGGTGCCTTTTTGTGCTTCTAATGTTTTTAGAGCATTTTTATAAGCTAAAATTTGTGCTTCTTGGTCACCTATCAGTGTCAACTGCTCATCACACAAAGCCTTAACATGATTATAGGAATCAGTACATAATTTGGAACATAATGGTACCTCATTACTAGAACCAATGGCCATGAGTGCATGACTGGACTCTTCATTCTCCTTTGTGTGCTCATTCCAGTTAATAGCTCCAGCTTCCAATGTCACCATACTCATCTGGTTCCTTTCCAGCTTGTCATCCTGTTCATCTTTCTTTCTATACCCATCAGCAGACTTCTCCGTGCAGTCTCTAGCAAAGTGTCCATGCTTATGACAATTTTAGCATTCAACTGTCCTTCTAGTGTACCCAACTGGAGACTTGTTATTGAACTTAATAGACCTCCCATACTGCTTTTGAAACCTTTTTACCCTCAGAGCAATCATGGCAATGTGCCATTTGATGTACATCTCTTCTACCTCAGCATCATTTATCGGCTCCAAATCTTCACTGATAAAGCCCTCATCTTCTTGTTGATTGGCGAAGAATGAGTGAATCACCTCATCTGCAAAGCCTGTAGGAGCACTTCTTTCCCTTGTAGAAGCTTCATAAACACCAGACTTAACGCTGTCAGACTTAATCTTGTGAGTGCTGCCTTTGCTTTGAGACACAAAAGCAACATTTGAAGAACTAGGAGATGCCTGAGTGGTTTCATTGATGTCCCGTTCAAAAATCCTTAGATTGTTGTACAGGTCATCTGGGGTCATTGAGTCAACTTTATCCTTCATCCTGATAGTCATTGACACATTTGCCCATTCTTGAGGTAGAGACCTAAGAAACTTGTGATTGGCATCCTCATCAGATACAGCAGCACCATGTGCCTCTAGTTGTGACAGAAGATGTTGAAATCTGTCATAACCCTTTTCCAATCCTTCAGCCTTTGACACACTGAATGTTTCAAATTGCTGTTTAAGAACAGCCTTCTGCATCTTTTTAGAGTTTGCATTCCCTCCAAAACGTTTCTTAATGGCCTCCCAAATCTCCTTGGCATCTATCATACCATGAAACCTTTGTAGATGCTCCTTTGGAATAGCCATAAGCAGCAAGGTTCTGGCCTTCTTCTCCTTTTCCACAGCCCGTATCTCCTCAGCAGTCAATGGTGGTAATATTATAATCTGCCCATCTGTACCAACTGAAACCCTTTTCTTTGAATTTCCCTTCTGAATAACCTTCCAAACTTCACTGTCAATGTACTCCAAGTAGTGTTCCATCTCCATGGCCCATATATCATATTCTTCTCTCTTCAGTATTGGAAGCTTAATGTTGGATATGGTGGTGGTTGTAGGGATGGTTGGTTGTGATTTAAAGGCTCTGATACCAATTGTGGAGTTTATCAGACTCCTTGGACCGTTTTGAGCATCTAGGGTTAAACAATAACAAAGACAATATATGTACGCAGCGAAATTAAAACAAATATCAGTGTTATTGAACAAGGTTTTTCCATCATCACCTCCAATTCTATTCTATCACAATAGAACGGTTACTCAACAATAACAGGATCAAAGACACCTCTGATCTTGGAGGTAACAAACTAGTTCTAGGCGTTTATAATCTACTATGCCCTAGAACACACACATACCCCTTTTGACTACATTATGGAAGACTTAATAAAACCTGTACCCTTGATCTCTTTATATAATAGAGATTTAGGGTTTACAAAAGACTACAAAGGACTAATAAATAAAAACTTCTTTATCAAGCAAGTCCCTTGTGTTTCATTCTTCATTAATTGAAGAATTATTCCTTTGTCACTTTAAGCCCTTTTGTTTCATTCTTCTATTTATTTTGTCTCATCAAATCAAGAATCCCAACAATCTTCCCCTATTTGATGATGACAAAACAAACAAAGTCGTGTATGAACTTCCCTAGACGAAGTAGAAAAGTTGAGATGTGATCATCTCCCTGAATGAAACAAACTTGTCTTCCTTGTCTTCCCCTTAAGCCATGCCATGCCATCACAATATTTCTTCCCCTTTTTGTTATGGACAAATAGAGAATGAATAAACAATAGAAACTTCCCCTCAAGTGATGCATGTACATTAAATCCAATAACTCTCTTGTGTGTGTGAACTTCCCCTGTGTGTGTGTAAACCAATAACTCCATACATACTTCCCCTCACTGCTCGTAAATCATGCAACTATATCGAGTCAAACACAATAAGCACAGCAGCAGAATCCAATAACGAGCAGCATTATGCTATAACGCTAGCAGTAGGAAGTAAGTCCAGCAGCAGAAAAATTATAGCTAGCAGCAGAATCAGATAATCGTAGTAGCAGAAAAAATTATAACTGGCAGCAGAATCATAGAACCTCAGCAGCAGTATTAAATTGAGCAGCACAAACTTTAATACCGATACTGATCTGCTTTAACTTCAATTGCACCACGACAAACACAATTGACCAATTAATAAAACAATATCCCAATTAATCCTTGCTCCACTGACCCACGTGATCAATTTCCACCGACCAATTTCACAATTCGATCAGTAAGCGTCAAATCTTTACACTGTACATGAATTGAAAGTATTTGACCAATTAAATAATACGACCAATTAAATAAGCGGACAGATCTTTACTCACGTTGAATCGTTGACCACAAAAGTAATACCAGATTGCATCTACCAATTAAAACGATCAACAGCAGCAGCCTTTTTGTCGCTTATGATTTATTATTCATTATCGCCAAAATTAATTCTTCACAGCAACATAAAATACGACAATTTAATATCAAAGCTGCTTTCATCACGACAGTAAAATCCTTGTAATCCCTAGGTAACGAGCTCCCCAAGCTCTGATACCAATTGTGGAGTTTGTTAGACTCCTTGGACCGTTTTGAGCATCTAGGGTTAAACAATAACAAAGACAATATATGTACGCAGCGGAATTAAAACAAATATCAATGTTATTGAACAAGGTTTTTCCATCATCACCTCCAATTCTATTCGATCACAATAGAACGGTTACTCAACAATAACAGGATCAAAGACACCTCTGATCTTGGAGGTAACAAACTAGTTCTAGGCGTTTACAATCTACTACGCCCTAGAACACACACACACACCCCTTTAGACTACATTATGGAAGACACAATAAAACCTGTACCCTTGATCTCTTTATATAGTAGAGAATTAGGGTTTACAAAAGACTACAAAGGACTAATAAATAAAAACTTCTTTATCAAGCAAGTCCCTTGTGTTTCATTCTTCATTAATTGAAGAATTATTCCTTTGTCACTTTAAGCCCTTTTGTTTCATTCTTCTATTTATTTTGTCTCATCAAATCAAGAATCCCAACAAACGTCACAACATACCTCTACCAAAGATTGCTATCAACTCCAAATTTCTAGGATGTCTTGGACCAGACTGGCAGAAGTATGTAACATTCGTGAGGCAAGCCAAAAAGATTAATCAAGTTTCATATGGGCTTTTGTATGATTATCTCAAGCAACATCAAACTGAGGTAGACAAGGACATTGCAGCAAGAGGAGGTTATTCACAGGCACCAAATCCAAACTCTCTTGCTTTGATAGCTCAATCATATCTTCCACCATCGAACCAAGAATTTGTTCCACAACCTTCTCAACCAAGTTTCCAACCACAACCAAACAATCAGATTGTTCCTTATGAAGCACCATCTCAAACTTTTGATAACCAACTGGTCCCATACAACAATACCGACTCCTTGTTCTATTCCAATGCTGATTATGATGAAGAAGACGATGTGTTCAACTCTCTCAATGAAGGATTTGCATTAATTGCACGAGCATTCAACAAATTCTCTAACAAGTCAAACAACCGTCTTCGTTCGTCATCAAACACCAGGAACCAAGCAGTCGCAAATGATGGACGAGTTGAGATTCAGAATCGGTCTTCTGGTAGATTTGGGGCAGGAAACATGGGAAATTCTGGTACAAGGTTTAACTCAGGGGGACAGAGGTTCAACACAGCTGGGGGAAGTAGAAACAATATGGGGAATGCACAGAGGGGAATTCAGAATGTTGGTACTGAAAGAAGAGGAATTGCTAATACGTCAATCACTTGTTACAACTGTGGAGGCAGTGGGCATATGGCAAATGCTTGCCCTAAGCCTAAGACTCAGGGTAGTGCATTTCACAAAGAAGCTCTTCTGATGGCTCTCAAAGATGAAAAGGCTGCAGGAATGTTGACTCAGAACGAGCAAAGCTTTATGGCCAATGCTTATTCTGATGATGAGATGGAAGACTTGGAGGCCAATGCTGCTGTGATGCTAATGGCCAACATGCAGGAGATGAATGTGAACGAGACAGGCCCGGTATATGATACCGATGGCTTATCTCAGGTACTTGAATCAGAATGCCTTATTCATGAGATTGCTTCACCATCTGCATCTTCATCTTCACAAGAAAATTTTGTTCAAAATGACTCATCATTCTCGTCTCAAGGAGATGATCAAATAAACACTGTTGTTTCATTCGATGAAGATAACACCAATGTTTCATTTGATGATCCTGTTGAAGATGAAAATCATAATCATCTTGAACAAGATGATCTTATGCCTGATCAAGATCCAAAGCTTATGACCTTATTGCTGACCACCCAATCACAATTGCATGCACAAAAGTCACAGATTGACAAATGCAATGAGATTAACCAGAACTTAAAAGCCAAAATTACAATGTTAACAAAGGACAATGAGTGCTATAAAACACAACTTTCAAGTTATGAAAAACAAGCACAACGTGAGAAAGGCTTTGAGGTTGCATTCCAAAAGAAATACGTTTAGGTCAAGGATTTAGAGCATCAAGTTCGTGAGCTAACAGTTTCCAAAGCTGATTTGCTTTCTCAAAAAGAAAAGGAGCAATTTGAATTCAAAAAACAAATTGATACTTTAAATTCTGAGTTGTTAAAATCTCAATCAGAGTTTTCAACATCTCAGAAGGATCTTCTTGAAGAAAAACAAACCACTAGGAAACGAGTTGACACATATCTTGAGGAGATTGTGGACTTGGAATCCAAGCTCAAAGAATTTCAGAATGTTGTATATAAAACGGGTAATTCAGTGACACAAATTCAAAGACTAACTGTTAAACCGAGTCCTAAAGGATTTGGATTTTCAATTGGTTGTGACCAACCACGTTTTTTACAAAAAGCACTCAAAGATAATCCTAAGTTAAGCAATGCAGAATTTCTTATTGGTGATACTTTTCAACGTGCTGTTGTGTATAGTAATGATGAAGAAACTGATTATCTTGAAAATAAGCTTGAGAGTCGATCAAAGTCCGAAAACAAATTTTCAAGAGTTCCATATGAATATTCAGCAAGACCTCACATCAGTATATCTTTTGTTCCTCCTAAGGACAAACCAGAACAAACACTGTTAAGAACTGAAACAAATCCTTCTTCTGAAGTTGTTCCTGTTACCACTCCTGTCGCACAAATCAATGGTTCAAAAGATAATGATGATCCACAACTGCCTCAAGAATGTCGAATTCTTCGATATTTTAAGACATTTATGGATGACATTAAACTTTTGGAACAGGTGATAGAAATTAATTCTGAAATCAAAGTCTCTTCTCTCTTTTCTCCCGCTGAGAAAGAAAAAAGAGGAATTTTTCAGAAACAATTCCTACCACATGTTAAACACCTGAGACTTTGCGCAACAATGTGGGAACAGGAACTACAGACTGAAGTTGGATCAATGAAGAGTATTTTTAAAGCTAAAGATGACAAAATTGTAAAACAAAAGTGTCAAAAGAAAGCTTTAGAAAAAGAGGTCGATCGACTCTTGGAATGTGTATTGGGTGATGATGTGATTTCTGTGATTATGAATTCTATCTTTGAATCATGTCATGCAATGCTTGTTGATGATCATGCTGTGAATGTTGGAATGTTGCAAATTGAGATTGAAAATTTGGTAAAAGAGAATGAGAGTCTTAGACAGATCAACTTTGATGTGGAAGATAAGTGTGAAAAAGAAATTTTCAAACTTAACAAAAGACTGGAATGGTGTCAAACTCAAAGTGTTGAATTTGAGTTAGAGTACAAAAATCTAAAAGAGTCTTTGTCTTTCCAAAACAGTCATGATTCAGAAAGTCAGAATAAAAATGAAATTGATGTTTTGCGAAATAAACTGTTTGAATATGAGAAAGGCATAGATGAAGTTTCTCAAAACAGAAATGACACTGTCCAGTTAAACAGAATTTTGGATTCAAAAAATCAAGAACTCCAACACATCATTGTTGATTTGAAAAAGAAACTCAGAGTTTTTGAAAAAGGAAAAGCTGCGATTGCCACAGGATTGTACTCAGTAGACAAGCCAACTAAGCAAGCATCAAATCAAACCACTAATGTGAATACTTCCATTTCCACAGGACTAGGAAACACCTCTAAGCCTAGCAGATCAAGAAACACCAAGAGACCAAGGAAGTTTAGTATCTGGCGCCCTAAGAGTGGACTATCTAAGACTGAAGAAGTAGTAGTTAATGTTAGCAGTTTGAATAAAACGCATGTTATGTCAAACGTAGAATCAAACATGTCTAAGTCTAATTCTCAGAATGATGTAATGAATGCTAAATCGTTGAATGTTATGAATGATGTTATGGTTGATGCTTGTTGTGTATTTTTTCATGCTAGTATGTTATCTGGAAATCATGAAAAATGTATTGCTAAAACTCTGTTGAATCGCAAAAAGAAACAACCTAGTGGAATTTCCTCTAGGCCCACTACTGGTGCCAAGTCCATATTAGGAAAACCACCACTAGTAGTTTCTAACAAATATGTTCTCAAACCCATAGATACACCTAGGACAAACAAAACACCAAGTGCATTTATTAGGAGAAAGGCTGAGACTAGTTGGACGTGGAAGCATTGGTTGCAAAACACATCTAGCTTTAAATGGGTACCTAAAATGCGTAATACATGTGTTACTAACCAAACCGGATCCACCGTTACCAAACTTGCCTCTATGTCAACTTCTGGTGATGCAGGTGACCCAAATTGTTCTCTGGATTGTTGATAGCGGCTGTTCTCGTCATATAACCGGCAATCTCAAGCTTCTTAAAAACTTTGTTGCAAAGTTCATTGGAACGGTCAGATTCGGGAATGATCACTTCGCTGCTATTATGGGTTATGGAGACTACGTAAATGGGAACATCAAAATTAGCAGGGTTTATTACGTTGAAGGCCTTGGTCACAATCTTTTCTCTGTAGGACAATTTTGTGATGGTGATTTGGAGGTAGCATTCAGGGAGAAAACTTGTTTTATTCGGGATCTTCAAGGAAATGATCTGATGAAAGGGAAACGCAGCACCAGTTTATATACAATTTCCTTCGAAGGCATGACAGCTCTCTCTCCCATATGCTTACTTTCAAAGGCACATCCCACAAAGGCCTGGCTATGGCACAAACGGATGTCTCATTTGAACTTCAAGACGATGACCGATCTTGCTAAGAAAAAGTTGGTCGACGGTCTTCCCAAATTCAGATATGCCAAAGATCACTTGTGTCCTGCTTGCGAACAAGGAAAGAGTCATCGTGCCCACTTTCCTCCAAAAGCAGATCACAGCACAGATTATGTCCTACAACTGCTTCATATGGATTTGTGTGGTCCTATGCGTGTTCAAACCATCAACGGGAAACGGTACATCTTGGTAATAGTGATGATTACTCACGGTGGACTTGGGTCTACTTTCTTCGTACCAAAGACCAAGCCCCTTCGATGATCATTACTTTTCTCACAAAGATTCAAGTTCAGGTTCGTAACACCGTTAGAATCATCAGAACAGACAATGGTACTGAATTCAAGAATCAAACCCTTCGGGAGTTCACTGAGAAAAATGGTATTATTCATCAAACGTCAATTGCTCGCACCCCTGAACAAAATGGAGTAGTCGAAAGACGCAACCGTACGTTAGTAGAGGCAGCAAGAACTATGTTGATTAATTCCCAATTACCAGACTACCTATGGGCTGAAGCTGTCTCAACTACTTGTTATACCCAAAACCGATGCATGATCACCAAACGCCATGACAAAACACCATATGAGCTTATTCACGATCGTAAACCTAATATCAATTACTTTCATGTCTTTGGAGCTCTCTGCTATCCAAAGAATGATCGTGAAGATTTGGGGAAACTGAAAGCCAAAGCAGACATAGGAGTAT
>CP139507.1:446711696-446756696 GCA_021014915.2 Artemisia tridentata subsp. tridentata | reverse complement strand
GATTTCTCAGATACGGCGTATTGCGTTCAATTTTTTTATAAAATACAACGCGTTTAATTAATTCGATAAGACGTATCTTCTCCCCAAGATACGGCGTATCTGTTTTTAATAAGAAATTTTTTCTAAGCGATAAAGCGATACGACGCATCTTCTCCCCAAGATACGGCGTATCTGTTTTTGATAAAAAAAATTTTTTTCTAAACGTTAACGCCATACCGGTCGAAATTGAACAAAGTGCATATTGGGCTTTGACTAATTGTAATATGGATATGGAAGCTGCAACGAAGAACCGTTTCATGGAACTTAATGAACTCTATGAACTAAGAGATGAGGCCTACAAAAATACTAAGATCTACAAAGAAAGAACTAAAAGATGGCATGACTCGAGGTTACGTGCGGATAAAACGTTTACTATTGGAGAGAAAGTGCTACTATTTAATTCTAGACTAAAGATGTATCCTGGTAAACTTAAATCAAGATGGACAGGTCCGTTCGTTGTCAAGAAAGTGTATCCATATGGAACTATTGAAATATGCGATAAAAATGGTTATATATTCAAAGTAAACGGGCAACGTGTGAAGAAATACTTTGATAATAAAATTGAGGATAATGAGAACGAGGTGGTGGAGTTTGAACCTGACGTATTGGAATGAAGAGCTGAACGTGAGTCTAACTTGAAGACTCTGGAATAAAGACAAGTGCTTACCGGGAGACAACCCGGATTTATCTTTTTAATTTTCTGTTTGTTTTCGAGTCAGTCAGACCGCATTGGATACGGCGCATCTCAATTCTGAGATGCGACGCATCTCCTGCAGATGGTCATATCTTATTTTAATTTTTCTGCATTTATTTTTTATTTTCGAATTTAAAACTTTTTATCAGTTTATTTTAAATGCGGCGCATCCCTGGTTAAGGATGCGGCGCATCTTTTATTCTGATCCGTATTTATTCCAGGCTCGATACGGCGTATCTTCTTCCATAAGATACGGCGCATCGACTGACCTGATGATTTTCATTTTTAGTTTTTATGTTTTATTTTTTCCTAACTACTAATGTATTATGCAAGTTTGAACCTTTCTTACCTTAGGTGTGTTTTGAAGCCTTGGTGGTATTATAGATTCCTGCATTTCCTGTGGATACATCTTATATGATGCTTAAACGTTCTAATCCACAAGAAAGATGATTTTTGCTCTACTACTAATGGAGGATCATACCGAGCAAATCTCAGGGGAGTTTTTCTGTTCTAATTCTTTTATTTTCCAGTTTTTAACCTTTTATACAAACAACGAGGATGTTGTTTAACTTAAGTGGGGGGATTGGAGAATTAGAACACTTAACATTTACTTGTCCTAAACTTTTCAAAAATTATGCTTAAAATGTGCTTAATATATCAAAATTTAAAATTTTTAGCATGTTTTTGTTTAAGATCTAAGTTGCATAGCTGCACACATGACGTTATTTTCAAAAATAGTGATTTTTCAAAATTCACAAATCTATGAGTGTGCCGGTGACTTGTAAACTTTAGAACTTGGCTTGTATACTATTCGAGACCACCATAATAAGTATTATTTTATATAATTGGAATGACTTGTCTAAATTGGTAAATTCTAGGATTACACCCAAATAGCCTTATATGTTATGTGATATTAGCTAACTACACTGGTTAGTTAACCCCCGTATAAACCCTTTTGTTACTCTCGTTTTTAGAGTAAGATACCCCTAGAAAAACACTTAGAGCCATTCCTTTCATTTCTTACACCTTTGTTAAAATGTTTCGTTACACCCTTACACCTTAGCCTACCCTGTAGATTAAAGTCCATGGTTGGTTAATTGCTATAGGCAAAGTGTGTTTCCTTACATTACCTGTGTTCGCGTGCGTAATTCATTATCTATGGTTAGGTCGGGAAATTGCACAATGCAATTGGAGTGAAAGTAAATATTGTATATCTTTGAGTTTATTTTTCGTGTGTTTACTACTTTCACTATTACCGTTATTTCTGAAGTCATGAAAAATATGGAAAAATTATCTAGAATTATTGTTTTGGTGATGTGGTGAAATTTTACACATCTATGTTTATGTTATGAAAAAAAAAAAAAAAAAAAAAAAAAAAAAAAAAAAAAAAAAAAAAAATTCGAAAAAAATGAGAAAAGAAAAAGAAAAAGAAAGTTGGATGTTTGATTAAACCAACGATGTAAAGTTATGTAAGTGGTCGATATCACCACTAGTTGTTATATATTTATGGATTGAATGGGAGTTGGCAGTTATGGGAACGTCAACTAAGGTTTATTCTTTGATTAAGATCTTGTTGAGTATAATTCGTGTCTACCTAAAGCGTGTGTTTCAAGTGTTAAAGCGTGAGTTATTCAATGATATGAGTCTTATTCATGGGATGGTTGGGATAGTGATTAACCACACTTAGGATTTTAATTTATTTGTTTTGTTATTTTTTATTTTACACCAATTTATATCCCAAATATTATCCATACCCTGTATTATTCTTTATCCAACCAAACCTTTGATTTATTGAGATTAGAGATTTGAGCAATCTTAAGTATCGTAGTCGTGGATTCGGCTATGTATTTATGATTTTGTTGCCCTTTTTGATATATTATTATTGGTGAAGTTTGGACCTATCTTTAGCCTATTCGAGTTAAGGGTTTGAGCAATTGCAAGTATCGTGTTCGTGGATTCGATCATGTATTTGTGATTTTGTCGCCTTTTCTGGAATTTGAGATCGATAGAGATTAAGAATAATTAACCCTTAAGCCTAAAAACCCTTTTTACCGCTTTAGACTTGTTATTCCTTTGCTTTAGTGGTGGAGATGTGTATACTTGCCAAGCTTATGATAGAATATTCGTCACGACTGGACAGTTAAACGATTAGATTTGCTTTTATCGAAATATTTTTATTCTACTTCTAATTCGTTAAGTGTTTAGTTGTGTGATTATGACAAAAACGAATACATGCTTAAATATAAAAATAAATCCTAACATCTTTAGGATACATTTTCATAAGATTAATTCTAAGGTTTACTTGGGGACAAGTAAAGTTCAAGTGGGGGGATATTTGATGAACTCAAATAAGTACATTTTATTACTATCATTTATCCTATTAATTTGACTTGTTTTACTATATTATGTATGAGGATTGATACTTAATCGTTTACTTTTGTAATTCTCAGGTAAAAACAAGCATTTGGTGAAACTTAGCGATTATGGACTAAAAACGGAGTAAAATGATCAAGATTGGAATTGGTTGTTGGAATGAAGAGAATGGAGACCACTGCCTGACTTTGAAGAATGCGTCGCATGGATTTATCCCATGCGCCGCATATGAAACTTTGGTCAACGAAGAATAACCAACTTATTCTACTCCAGATGCGCCGCATCTCACCTATTACATACGGCGCATCACTATCAATATTTCACCAGATACGATCCAAGATACAAGAGGACATGCGCCGCATCCAAAGATGAAGATACGCCGCATCTTCTGGCGGTGTACGAATATTCCTGAATATTATAATCTTGGACCCCACGCGAAGTTAAGTACATGCGCCGCATCTACTTACTAGATGCGACGCATCTCACCCTCAGACAGAAACTATAAATACCCCAAAGACCAGACGAATTAAGAGTCCCGAAGAGTCCCGAAGTTTTAACAGAAGACCGAAGACCAGAAACCTAGGACGAATTCAGTCAAGGCAGCAGCACAAGACACACCCAAATCAAAGATACAAGAGCTGTAAGAAGGTGCTGCATGTGTTTAATTCAGTAAGTAGTTTTGTTTTATTGTGTTAGTAAACTTTAATTCATCAAGATTGGTGGCTTGTGTAATGTGACAACGGAAAGTTTGCACTCCCTTAAAACTGCTTTCTCATCAATTAAAGTTTATATGTTAGTGTCATTGGTGACTTTTATTAGTGCATTGATAACCTCTGTGGCTAGCTGAGCGTTGATCGGGTCGCCATGCCTCTGCCCTCGCCTGTTTATTAGATGCCTATGCATTCTATGGTCTGTAGAAAAGTAGGAGAAAGATAAATAGGATAGTCATAAGTAATCATTAAGGGTTTACTCGCCGATAAGATTAGAACCAACGAGAAAGGACTTAATCTCGGTGCGTTGCATCGAACTATACACTTCATATAACACTAACAATAAAACAAGTGACAAACTACTTATCATAAGGACAGCCCTCTTATTGTCTCGAGTATTTATCTGTGTACGTGTGTGCTACTTGCTGATTCGTGCCTATTGGTTTAGTTTATTATTTAATTGCAACCAAATCGTGCTAGTCTCTCAGGCTGAAACCCCCTTGCGTTAGAATAGGTTGTATAGCTAACTTAATATATTAAAATACTAATTAGAATAACTAGATAATATGTTCCACTCTTAGTGATCGACACTCTACTTACCATTATATTCATACTGACCGGGTACACTGCTCGTTAGGTGTGTGTGTTATTGATAAGTCAGCTAAATATAAATTTAAAACTTGATTAGGCATTAAAACTGCTAAACCGCAACGACACACGCAACAACATCACGGACTAAGTGGGGGGGAGGGGTTCCCCGCGTCACACCAGGCTATGACAGGATGCGGCATGCCGGCCGCGACTACCAATGGGAAAAAAAAGCATACAAAAGAAAGGAGGAACCGCGACCCAGAGTCAAACAAAAAAAAAGAGTGCAATCTGCATAGAGAATGAGCGCATAAAAATAGTAAGGAAAGAAGGAGACACCTAAGATCATGGTGTAATCCCATCCCAGAATTTGCCGGAACTATTCCAGTGAGTCCCCCTATGGTGAACAAAAATATGGACCCTACAGCAAATAACATGGGTGTTTTGTATTGTATCGAACCCCCCCACATGGTAGCGATCCAACTAAAGATTTTGATTCCAGTGGGGACAGCTATGATCATGGTAGCTGCGGTAAAGTAGGCACGGGTATCAACGTCTAAGCCCACAGTAAACATATGATGAGCCCAAACAAGAGATCCAAGAACACCTATACTGATCATGGCATAAACCATGCCTAGATACCCGAAGACCGGTTTTCCGAAAAAGTAGAAACGATATGACTTATGATACCGGATCCAGGCAGAATGGGAATATACACCTCTGGATGACCGAAGAACCGAAAGAGATGCTGGTATAATATGGGGTCTCCCCCTCCAGCGGGATCAGAAAAGGTTGTATTAAAGTTTCGATCGGTTAATAACATGGTAATTGCCCCTGCCAGTACCGGAAGTGATAATAAAAGTGGGAATGCTGTCACTAGAACGGACCACACAAATAGGGGTGATCTATGCATAGTCATTCCAGGTCCACGCATATTGGAGATAGTTGTTATAAAATTGATAGAACCTAAAATGGATGAAATACCAGATAGATGAGGACTAGAAATTGCTGAATCAACTGCTCCTCCAGAATGGCTGGTAATACCACTTAAGGGCGGATAGACCGTCCACCCAGTGCCACTACCCACTTCTACTAAGGCTGGGCTTAATAGGAGCAAGAGACTTGGTGGCAACAACCAGAATGAAATATTATTTAATCGTGGAAATGCCATGTCAGGCGCACCTATCAGAATCGGAACAGACCAATTACCAGATCCACCTATCATCGCCGGCATAACCATAAAAAAGATCATTAAAAAAGCGTGAGCCGTGATTAAAACATTATAAAGTTGATGATTCCCACCAAGAATTTGATCGCCGGGTCGCGCTAATTCCATACGAATCAGTACTGAGAAGCATGTGCCCATCACTCCAGCAATGGCACCAAAGATGAAATATAGAGTCCCTATATCCTTGTGGTTAGTGGAGAACAGCCATCGGACCGGATTTGTCGTAAAATTGAGATTCTTTCGTTTTCTTCCTTATCAGAGAGGGTTGTTGAGCGGGGCTTCTTTTTGAAAAAGGGGGAGTGAGGATTGGGGAAGGTCCGGAAAGCCCTCACTTTATTGATGGGGCATTTGGATCCTTCCTCTCGACAAAACTGAAAATACCAAAAAGTGAGAATTCACCCATGGATTCACAAGAAATCGAGAGTTTGTAGTAATAGCGGGTACGTCTGACTTTCAACGCCTAGCCAACACAGATCGTGATACATCGCTGCAAGTAATTGCACGTTGTCCCCCGGGACTAAGGCGTCTATGACGTCATAGGCATCCTTCCCGAGCGGCAAGACCACATTATTATCGTGAAAGAGCGGCGTTATGACTCTTTCGCTCAGCTGCTCCTTTATGGTATTTGCAACTGACTCATCCACTTTCTCCGTATAGTTGTGGATTGTTAAATTGCGTAGCCGGGCGACTCGCCAGCTGGCTATGATTTGGAGAGCTGTGGGTAACGCTAACCCCGAAAGAAGTTGGAGGGTATACTCTAGGATGGTATCGGACATGTCAATGAAATAAAGACTTTTTGAGAAATTCAAATGATAAAAAAGAACTTGTGCTATGGCTTTTGCGCGATTGTTACTTACGATATTTCTGTCTTCTCAATTTGCTTAGATGAAAATGGTACCACTCCTTCCCCTTACACCCCTTAACTCAGAGCTATCTAGCCGAATCGATCAGACTCAGTCCCATCACAGTATGGTGGATATTTCGGAGATAAGTAAAGTTCAGTAAGAAATTGGATAGATAGAGAGTACGGGCTGTTCTTTTGTTTTGTTTCGTGTTGTCCTCTTTAACTCGTTGACTCAGTCGGCCTTACTTAGGCCTTAGGTAGAGTACTGGTAAGGTAGAGAGGGATAGGATCTCTAGTTCGGTAAGCTTGTAGTGGATGAACTTGCAATGGCTCTAGCTGATTGAGATAGGTTGCCTTATTCTGTATGTAGAGTCCCGGTTGCGGGCTCATTCCCATTCATAGGCACCTCAGCCAAAGCAGATATCCTTTTAGAGTGACCTAAACTACCATTCAATTTCACTCTCTTTAATACACTCCCTTTCGATTATCCATAGTGTATTCCTTACCAGTTCCAGGCTTGACTAAAGCAATCTATAAACCTTAATGTCCGGCCTTTCAGTAGTCCACCTCACACTAAGCAATGGGAGAATCAGCTAGGTTGGTATAAACTACAGCTTCCGCCTAAGCTGCTCAACTAATTAGAGAACACACTAAAGCATTCCTTATCTCATGAGTACACGGTATTCACACTCCAACTGTGTGCTTTCAGGTTAATAAGACTGCTTGCTAAATGAACAACTACTGACGACCATATCAGCACTGAAAAGAAAAACTTCTTTAGGAACGGGATAAGCTGTTGACATCTGCTTAGGTTATTAAGGCACTGTTGTCTTCTTTCGAACTCAATGCTCTCTTGTTCTTTCCAGCTTGACTGCTGTTCTTAGGGGTCATTTCTTCCGGTTCTATTGAGACAATCACTTTCGCTCAGCTCCGCTCATCAAGTAATAGCTGGACAGTAACTAGATTATACTCTCTTTTTCTTCGTGATTGTAGAGTTACTTAAAGGATCTCTCCCTAAAGCTGTAGACTGATCCCCGGCTTCTATCGGTAATGATCTTCCTCACTTGATATGCCCGTACTCTCTTAAGTCAACTTTTGCAACCTTTCCGCGTAAAAGTGATTTATAGCAAGCTTCTTTCCTACTCTCTTTCTTGTGCCAGTCGTGTTGTTCTGTCCCTACAATGAAAAGAATTGAGAATGTGTCCTCCATCGCTATAGTTTCCGCTACCCGATTAGAATTAAGAATAAGGTAGTTTACTTGACTGAAAGGAGAGGAATAAATAAAGAGCAAGTTTCAATATTAGGTCAAAATGTTCTTTCAACTTATATTAGTTATTAACTCTCTTTGGGAGACTCACTCAGGAGCAGAACGGGAGTTCTTTGATTTGACTTCAAAAGTCTCAATCTCGAAGAAGTGCTTTCGTACCTTTAATGGCCACTGCTAGGGAGGAAGCTTTTACTTTTACTGCTTTCACAGAGATATCCTAAATAATGGTTGACATTTAGGTAGCGTATCACTTAGTTGGGAGAATAGCCCCAATCTCCTTTTGCTGAAGGTGTAGAAGCATTACCGTAGCCTCTTCTGTTGCTTGGCCATTTCGGATCGGAGCAAGGGATTCATAGATAGGTGTGTTTGATGCATTTGACGCCCTCCATGGGGAATTTCAATATAGGTGTGAGAGATCTTCCTTCGGTTCTAGTCAAGTATGGCAGCTTGAGGTCTCCTATTTCACCAGCCCCATTCTCATAGGGGAAATCTAATCCACATTCATTTAACGACAGGCGATAAATTAAAGGTAGAAGGGTTTTCGTTTTGGGGTTCTCTTGTGGACAGGCCTTTGCCTGTCGTTGGAGTTAGCGGGGTTGGATAAAACCGGTGCTTTTATCTTAAACGAATTTTCACAGGTAAGTGAGATCGGAGCGATCCTACTTTAGCAAATCCTCCGTTTTTGGCTTGACTTGATCCATTGACGCAATCCAAGAGGAAGTCAAACCGTGATTGGGCCTGCCAAGAAGGCTCTTGTCCGCTGTCTCGGTTCTTTCTTTCAACAAAAGTTGACTAATCTGAAATTGGCGTTCTTAGATGTCCACGTATGATTTGATGTCAGAGACCACCAATGAGGTTTTGGCTTTACTAACCTTTACTGAGAATTGCAAAACTATCCCTTGGTCGAAGGCAACAATGAAGTTAACGATTCCAATTAAACGCTAGGCTGTGGTTCCTCAGTTCAGCTAATCCATTACGGGTTTCTGGAAGGCCTTTAAAGAGGAGAGGTTAAAAGAGCCCAATCCAGGTTTAGCTGTCTCAGGCAAGAGTTGTTTAAAATGAGTGTTCGAGGCCCTTTTCAGGCGTGTGCTTCTGATTATAAGGGTGGTTTACATGATCTGCTCGATACTCGAGATTTTGAATGGAATTGAATCGATATTGAGCGCTAGCCAGAGATGACCCTCTTTGAAGATCTTGCCTCACATGGACTGCAGTGTTGAACTGATTCTAATCCTTAAGCTGATTGGAATCCTTGAATTCGACCAGGGAATAGGTATCATCTCATTTTTCGTCTGATCGTCTGCGTCTTGTGCCTAGCTTCCTACGAGCGGAGGAAAAGAAAAGCCTTTTTTCAAGTAAGTCAGGGAAGGAAGAAACTTCACTGCAGGGGAAAGGCTTATGTCACTCTCAAAAGGAGCGATAGACCAGATGATCCGCAATAACCTGATCTTTCTATATGAAATTTGACGATCATAGCTTGATTATAGTCTGGATCCCATTATCCTTCTAGAGGAAGAATGGAGTCCAGGTTAAAGGACGGGGGAAGATTTCTTCTTTCAATAGGCGTAGCTGCTTCGGATTTGACAGAAGAAAAAGGGAGAAACTCTTCTTATTACGATTATGTGAGTTTTGACTATTTGGATTGGGAAATAGCACACTTCTCGCATTTAATGTGCCGGAGCGTCCCAAACAAAACAGTTGAAGTTGAGGAAAGGCCTTCATTCGCGCATCCATATGGAGATCAGCCTACAGGCAAAGGAGAGTCTACGAGCTTGACTTCGCAAAGTTGACAGGAGAACCCGATGTTCATTTTCATCCGTTACCAAATCATGGGAAGGCTGTTAATGCTGGAACTCGCCTGTCGACGCAAACGAGACTTCTCTGAAGTGAAGTTCCACATGAAAGTAATCCAATATTGAAAGTTCTGTTTGAAGCAGAAGTGATCCAGCAGAAGTTCCTTGATCCCGACCTCCTGTATTCTGGAAGAAGGAAATGGACCTGCCCTAGCAATCTCTTCAGCTCCTTATTTGTTGTTTGTTGTTGGGGCTCGAGCTTCCTGTATAGCTTTAGCTCGATTTTGACAGATTTCAATACCCTTCCGATGAACTAGAACGCCGAGTCTATTTCCAGGGGTCAGCCCTCAGGCACACTTCCCCTGAAATCGATGTAGATTCGCTGCTTGCCATTTTTCCTTCTTTTGAGATAGATGTTACGGAGCCCTTTCCCAGAGAATCTTTAAGGATAAGGATTAGCCCATGTTTAGGGAATTGGGTTTGTTTTGTTCTTGATCACTGCCCTAAAAGAAAACTTTTGTTCAGTGACATCACAAGGGTTGGTTTGAACGCTTTGGGCAATTGGTAGGTGTCATCCGTCATCCGCGCTAGAGCTCTTCTTCTTTGGGTCCATATGGCTGGTAGGGGTAGCATTGACTATTGGAGTGAGCCAATCCTTTCTTTGGTTCTTTATAGCAGATAATAAGTATAAACTCTGGGGGTATGAGTGCATGATTCTTTCACCCACAAGCTTAGAGAAAGAGACCGAAGGAGGATATGAAAAATCCGCTGATTCCCTAAAGCTAGAGCTGCTACTTCCTTTGAACTATTCCGAGATGGTTTCAAAGAAAAGCTCACTAGCAGAAAAAGGGTTTTGAAGAAGCCGACATTGAATTGACTACCTAAATTGCCAGCCTTTCTTTCAAGATCAAAATAGTACTACTACTCCTATGATTTCATTACAGGGAAAGGAAGTGAAACTCGGAAAAGATGTAAAGAACAGGCCTGCTTGAGAGTGGAACTTACCTTAAGATTCAACCCAGCATCCTGCTAGATGGGCGAAGGAAGGGGGCTAACTAAACCGAAAGAAGCTGTGGGACTACTTCACGCAGTAAGCCCAGCAAGTCAAGAAGGAGCTCTAGTAGGTAAAGCCACTAGGGCTGGTTAGCTTGAAGGAAGGGTCTGGTATAGTAGGGAGTTGTACCCTTGATGCGGGGTATATCGTAAGGGATTGATATTGCTGTGAAAGAATACCCCTAGCCTTCAAACAAAGGTGGAGGTTGAGTCATGGGTTGTGTAGTAAAGGAAAAGGTTGCATCTTACCCTGTTGTTGAAGCGCAGGTCCTCAGCAAGAAGAATAAAATTTGGATGTTTTGTACGGGTATTGATTCCGGATGGGAATGGCATGCTCAGGAAAGTCAGAAAGCCTAGGTGCCACACCAATGCAGACAGAGAGGCAAGAGCTGGAAAGAGAGGATCAGATGAATTGAATCAATCGTTTTTTGATATCCTGGCCAAACTCTCCCCATCTATGAGCTGATTGAGCGCTCTTTCTCTTTGACACAGAAAAGAGTCTATCTAATCAAGGTATACCAGGCCTAGTAGGAGGCAAATCTCCTATTGTTCTTACAGAATATGCTCTTCTTGTTCGAGAATCAGCTTTGCATGAACTTGTTCCTTCTAGCTTGTTTTGAGCTGTGGTACCTAACCCCGACCCGAAGTAGGGAACTGCGAGCATCAAGCTTCAGGCATCGGGCCTCAGGTAAAAGAAGTTGGCATCGAGTAAGGGATCCTAGCCTCATGCGAGGTATGCAAACATGGTAAGGAGTCAGAAGCTGGTATCAGAGGTAGGTGAAATCGAGTTAGGCACTCAAGGCATCTGTCTACGGGCAACAGGCTGAAGGATGTAGGCAAGTCTGTATCTGCTACAAGCACAAGCGAGGCATGGGAAGGCCTTCCTATTCAAACTCTTGATCTCGGAGTTCCAGGTATTAGGATATAGTTTCCCTTGTATCGAAGCAAGAAGAAGAAAGGATAAAAAAGAAGAGAGGGAAGTGAGAAACTTAAGAGAAGGGGAGGGCAAAGCGGGGAACTCAACCAAGGAAAGGAGATTACTCAACAGGCTCTACTACATAGTTATGGTTAGGGTTTGGAAAAGGGATCGATGTAATTGACTTTCGCAAAGGTTAGCTCACTATAATAAGGTGCTGTGGCATCTCTATCAGCTGCTTATTCCTACTAATTCTAAGTGGGTGTTCTTTGAAGCTTAGACGAGTTGAATGGAAGACAAACTGTCACACCATTCTCAGGAAGGTTCGACTGTGAAAAGAGAGAAGCTGATGTAGACGTATTCCATTCTTTTTTTAACACCCTAATTCTCTTGTTTGTTGGCTTTAATACCATGAAATAAAATAGAGAAAAAGACCTTCAAGATAATAACCATTTTCAAGAGACAAACTCCAGTGAACCACTTTCCTCCTCTCTTCTTTTCTTCATTCCATTCATTCCCCTTTGAAAGAAGTAAAAAAAAAAAAGAATCTAACGCTCTAGTCTAATTGAAGACTTTCAACGCTCATGCTATTTGAAAGAGCTTTCAACATGGAGTGGAGACTCCATAACGTACACAAAGAGTAACCGCTCTATGAATATCATCCTAATTCAGGTCTTGTTCCGCACTTAAATGATAACTCAAAGCCTTACCTTGACCAGGAAAACCTCGATGACATAATCGTTTATAGTCACTCACTGGAGGTTTGGAACCCTGAGTACAGTGTTGCGCGTGTAGCAGGAAAAGAGGCTGTACGTGAAAGGGTACTCGGACTAAAGTGCTATTTCTTGGCCATTGGATCAGCAAGGGTGTGATTCAGATGGATCAAGAGAAGATCAGGTCTGTTTTGGACTGGGAAGTGCCGAAGAAGGAGAGAGCAGGCAGCAGTGGTGAAGCCGGATGCTCGAAGCAATTTTCTTTTTTTTACGACAAGACAGCTCAGGAGGAGTAGAAAGTTGCCACAACCTAGGAGGGGTTTATATTATAGGAAGCCAAAAAAATTGAGCCTTTTTATAAACTTCTTATCTTAAAGGGGGGAGAGCGACAGGACGGCTTCAAGGAGAACTTCGAGAAGCCATCAGTTTGGAGCGCGAGGCCAGCAGAGCTTGCTGCAGAGGAGATCCGGTAACTTTTATGAATGTGGAGGAGTGGGGCATTTTTCTCGTTACTGTCCCAATGTTCAGACGGACGAATGCTGCTGGGGGAGTGCAGAATAGACCAGCTGAAGATGGAAGAGTGCACGTTGTGGAGCCTAGAGCCCGGGAAGCTCTAAAGGTAAGCGAAAGTCGGAAACCTTGCGGGGGTTCTGAAGCTTAGGAGAGGAGACAGTTTCGCTGTCGTTAGATTGTGTGGCAACGTGAGCCAACGCCAGCAGAAAGGAGGAGGAGACGGAAGGCTGTATTCCGAATCTATGTCCGAATTGGACAGTGCAAAGATGATCATTGATGCTGGGAGTTCGGATAACATAGCGTCCACGGATATGGTGGATCAGTTGGGGCTGGGAAAGTTCAAGCAGGACGTCTGGTGTGAGGTCGTCCCTATGTATTACATATCCTACTCGGAAGACCATGGTAATACGAGTAGGGTGTTACCTGCGTAGGGAGAACACCGGTTGACTTTTAACAGCAAACGCGGTTATTGCCATCAGAGTTGGCTAAGGAGAAAGGTGTTGGCATAGCATTTCTGGACGTGGAGGAAGAGTCTATAGAATGCTATGCCTTGATAGCAAAGCCAACTAGCAGAGCCGAGGATCGGTGGGATGCCGTAGCTTTAAGAGATAAGGGCTGAGGCAATCGGAAAGGCTTTTTTTTTAGGAAGGAGGCCCCCTCCTATGTTGTAAAGGGGAAGTGCAGATCTTTCTGCAACACTCTTCCGGCTTGATTACCCCCTAAGAGGAGGATATAGAAGCAGATTCAGTTGCAGGTAGGAGTGAGTCTACCCTGCAAAGCGGCTTCTCGCTTATCCCCATTTGGGAATGAGGATATCCGACGTCAAGTGCAGGAATTGCTGTCGAAGGGGCGGGAGAGTCTCCGTCCGTGTTCAACGCCTGCTTGACTAGCTCAAAAGGAGGCAGCTGGAGTGTGTAGATGGGCTTTGAAGCAGGGCCACAGATATTTCAAAACGGAGACGGGATGGAAAGACTTTCGTGAGAAGAGATGGTAAGCTTGATACGGATACAGCTGCTTATCACCCTCCTTAGAATCAACCAGTTCGACTATACCCGCCTTAATTCCCTCATTCAGGACAGATGGAACCAGGTTATGGATCTGTTCAAGTTGGTCGATCAATCCCTCCTTTGTTTCCCCTGCCTTCGGGCACCTTAGAATAGATTTGATTGGAAGGAGGGTGAGGAACGAAGACAGTGGTTTGACTGCCCAATAGGCCTGCATCAGCGGAAAATGGAACTATCGAATCACGGGTGACTCCCTTTATCGGGATGAGAGGAATTGCTTCATCGGCATTTCTGTCAATCGGCGGAAGACTCATGCATCCTGGGAGGGTACGACTTCAAGGGATGGACTCGATCGAACGGCCAACCACTTTCCATTTTTGTAGGATATTCAATCCAAAAGACCATTATTAGCGTGTAGTAGATTGGCCCGAGTACGTAATACGCCAGTCGAGAAGAAATCCCATCAATGGATACGGTAGAGGAGAAAGTGGCCGGCGGCGGTGTAGAGCTATAGCTATAAGGAGCGAAGCTCACACACACCGGCTGATGTAGGGTGGGATAAAGTTGCCAATGCGAGTCACGCGCGGAGTTGGACACTTTTTTTGAAGCGTGATGCTGATAAGTCCACTCGATAAGATAAAACTTCCGGGGCCTTATGGGGGAGGACCGACCTTGGTTTTAGCTACTGATGTCACTGATGACGGGGCTGCACCCCCAAAATCGGGTTCAGCGGAAGCTTTCACATCGCTGGGGTGCAACTCAATTGGTATCACAACACAAGTGCAAAGAACGGTTTTCATTTCAATTATTTAGAACAATCTTGTTTAACAAAAATGTTGAATTTACATTGTTAAAAGTAGTGCGGAAATAGGCCCTTTAAAATAGGTAAAACGGTCCCAAATGTTTGTCAGAGTCTTCTATGACCATGCCATGCCCTGCCAAAAGCCTCCAGTAGCGTGCTATTGCTTTATACCTGAAAATACATGCTAACAAGTGTCAACACAAGGTTGGTGAGTTCATAGAGTTTAGTGAAAAATGTAATGCCTCTGAATAATGATTTCCCAGCAAAGGCATTGTAAATCCACCCAGTTCCAAGTCCCGCCCATAACAAGACTTGCAACCTGTGTGTTTACAACCCATTGCCAAATATGATTTGGATTATGTGAACGTCAAATGATTTATGAACCACAAAATGTAATGTTAAGTGTGACAATGTTTCAATGAAAAATATGTAAGTGTGATAATATAGCCATGATAATGTCGTCATAAGATAAAGTCTAACAATGATGTCATGTAAATGAATCTGGCAATGTCGCCTATGACAATGTCGTCATATAAATGAATCTGGCAATGTCGCCTATGACAATGTCGTCATATAACCAAAATAATATGAAATTAACAGTCCATAACATAGACAATATGAAATAGCTTAATGTACTAGTGTCCATAATGAAATGATCAAGGGCGAACAATGTAAACACAAAATACTTCCGAGCAACGACTCAAGTATTTTAACCAATGAATAATGTTTGAAAGACAACTCACGTCTAAGGCAAAATGAGCATGAAGTTTAAATGTAAAACAGGCATGGAGTTTAATTGTGAAACGAGCATGTATTCTCCCCCAAAACAGTTACAAAACAAGTAAAAGGAGGGGCTATGGAACTCACCTGATGCGATAGCAACAAAGACAGATATGAATATGCTGAAATGAGGCTCGGTCTCTAACCGCGACCTAACATGAATGATATGATCTATTGTAAGCAATGAAATGATGCTACACATGCAAATACGTATGTTAACGATACCACTCGTTACTTTTGAAAATAATGTTTATCGTCGAAAAATACATTTTTGACGTCTCGTAAGTCATAAACTACTTTTCGTGTAAATATGTTGAAATGGTACTCTATGATCCTCGTTTGGTGTTCTATCGTCAATTAAAATAGTTTCGTCGCAAATTATCACTTTTACAACTGGTGAAAATATGACCAAACGGCCTCGTAAAACTAGTCGTAAAATATTGTACGTTAAGAGTTAGAAATAGAACTTGACGTTTTTGAAAACCTTGTAACATGATCTCACAGCCGTCTCATTTGAGTTTTGATCATACGCGTCTCGATCATAAAGAAAATCGGCTTTCAATATCGTTACTTGAAAATATAATGTTCAACACTTAGAAAATTCTATTATAGTAAAAGCTGTCAAAATGATAACTTTGAAAGGATTTTTGGGTAAAAAGATGAGGTCGTAGTTTATTCGTTATAAGTCTATTCGACGAACGGCCAATAGATTTAAAAAGCTTGCTGGGAGATCTTGATTTCATATGAAGATGGCTCGGACTCAAACCATACCAATCATGTATAAAAACAGTCATGAAAATGGTGTCTTGCAAAGACAGTTTTGCGGCAAGTTTATATTAGTAAAAGCTGATGGAATTATATATTTTTCGTCGGGTTTCAAACACTTGTATCTTTTTCGTTATAAGCTCATTTTCTATGTTCTTTATATCCCCGGAATCGTGGGACAACGTATTAACATATTTTTGATAAGTTGGGACGGATAGATCAAGTTTTATGCCCCAAAACAGCCCGTGAAAAACTGTGACAGCAGTGAGTTTTTCTGAAAATATAGTTTTCCTCGTTAACTCGTATTTGGCATAACTTTCACGTCGTAAGGGCTCTTTTAGTGATTCCAACGGCTACGGTTTCGCTTTTGAAAGTATTTTCTGAATATCTAACCCAAAATTTCCCAGAAACCCCTGAAGTTTTCACGTTTGGCAAAAATGGACAGCAACAATATTTTCCAAAAATACTTTTCGTCGTTAAACTTCGGAAAACCATATCTCCTTCGTTATTAACTCGTTTTTATCCCCGTTTTCGGCTATAGTTTCGTCTCGGAATTTATTTTCTAAACCTTTGGTCCAAAATTACCCAAAACCCACTGAGTTTCCCACGTTTTGCAAAAATGGACAGTAGGTATATATATTGTTCAAAACTTGGTTTCCTAGTTACTAACTTGTACAAAAACCTTCCAATCAACAACCAAACATCTCTTGATCTACCATACACCTTCTTAGGGTGTCATGGGGTCCTAGACTTCACAAAATATTGTAGGATTCAAGGGGATGATCATAGGATTAATATATATTAATAAAAACCATGAAAACTTGTAAAGTGGTATGAATAACATATGTAACTTGCATGTTTAACCAATATAACTTGAAAATACATGATGTTAATGATCAAATGAAAGTATGAGATGATGAAAAAGTTCACTTGAAGCTTACTTGAAGATTGATGAGTTTGGATGAAAAAGATCACAACCTTGGAGTTTTTATCGCAAAACTCTAACAAGGAAGATATAAGGAGCTAGAAAATGACTTGATCTTGGAAAAATGGATGATTCTTGGTCCTTGTGGTTGCTTGCCGTGGGTTTGGAGTGGAGAAGGAGAGCAAAAGTGAGTTAGTTTCTTTTAGAGAATGAGATAGCAAAATAGGATTAGGTAACTTAGGAAAATATCTAACTTTGATGGCAAACTTGTAAATAATAGATCAAGTGGAAGGCTAGGAAGGAGGGGGGCGGCACATGTAGTGAAATTTGGAAGAGTATGTGGAAAGTTTGAGTATTATCTAGTTCACAGAGTCGGTTTTAGTTCCGTTAATCGCTAACCGTAAATTGTTAAGCCGCGAAACGAAAAACCGGGAATCGTAAAAATACGAAACTTGCAAGAATGATTAAACTCATCATTATACTCCATAATAAAATATAAAATGAGTGGTAAGTTCAATCGGGTTGCTCAAACCCTGATAAAGCTGGAAACGCGGGTCTAAAACGCGTAATTCGCGTAAAACGCTGAACTGGAAAACGCAAAATTCCAAAACTTTTAGAATTGTCGTAAAATGAGAGAAAATCATATTTCTATTGTTTATAGTGTTTTATGGACATATCGGGAGGTTGGAATGACGTTTAAACCTAAACGTAAATCTCAGACACAGCTTCGTGATTTTTGCAGAAATGATCCGACGAGTGTCAAACTCTCGGATTATCATTAAAAGAGTTTAACTTACGAGAATATGAAATAAAAATTTTGGAAATGAATAGTGAAAATGAATAGTAACTCGTGAATAGTAAAATTGTCGAGGTTCGGAAAAATGGCCTGAAATTACGAATTGTCACAGTTTTAGCTACTGATGACGGGGCTGCATCGGGGACCGGAACAGGGACACGAAGCTGCTCCGTGATATTCCAGATGAGTTGAAAGACTATGATCCCCTCCCTTGACATCCACTCGCCCTAATGAATAAGCAGGACAAAACCCACATTTATCCGCACCATGGCCTGCCAAAAGTGGAATCGGGGGAGGCTTTGGAAGAAAGGTTCTGAACTAGAGAGGGACCTCCCTACCCCGCGACAGATTAACTAGAGGAATGTCAGGTGATTTTTCAAGGAGGCGCTTGAAAGACCGGCCTTGAGAGGACATTCTCTTTCTTGAGCTTTCGTGGGTTACAAGATCGACTAGCACATCCAGCTTACTCTATCGACAGCCCGGCCAGATGAAGGATCAAGGAAATCGGGAGCAGCTGCCTTTACTTTATTTAAGGGGGGTCTTGAATCTCATGTCATCAAAAGTAGGCAGGCTTTGAACAACCAGATAAGAATCAGTTCCTCAAGGGCTTTCGTCCATCTATCTCCGGATGAAAGCATTGATCTTGAATGGTGCAGTTATCATATCTCTTAGGAGGCACTACCTCCAGACCTGCCCGACTTCCTCAACCTATCGGTCGAGTCACTTCCTTCAACTCGCCTTACAAGGACCTACTGGACTATCGGCTTTAGATAGTCATCTTCCTCCCCCTATCCTTTCTTTTCACTCGCTTCCTCTCGTCTTTGAGTCGAGTAGCTCTTCTCGATTGCTCTCAACCGCTTCTCCTTGAAAAGTAAAGGTAGGAGCACTTTAACGACGGAATGTACATATGCGCGCGAAGGTGCCGGACAATTGAAGGCTCTTTTTGCCTTCAGTAAAATCGGACAAAACATTGACTAAGTTGATTTAATTCGCATGAGAGGGCTTCGGGACAATTGAGGTGTCAAACATCCTCATTTTGTCTATTCGCAACTTTCTTTCAATTGCTGGCAGTTGCCCCTGTCGGTGGACCACCCCCCCCCCCAAAAAAAATTCCTATATTTAGCTTTCTTTTTTTTTTGCCAAAATGAAAAAGAAGTTCTCGCTTATTTTTCTAATTTTTTTCATACTTTATTTAGATGTGGGCACTCCTCAGCCCGAGGACAATCTCTCAAATACACATTAAGATGTTGACCCTTTTTCTTTTCTTTGCTGATTCCTCTCAATGAAATTTTCCATGTTGCACTAAGTTACTTACGGATGTATGCATGCAGTCCGGGAACACTTTGGGGTAAACACCCATCCAAACAACTCCAACAAGAAAAGGTATAAATATGAAAACTACTCTACCATTTAGATCGGAGAATTTATGGAGAAAATCCGGTTTTAAATTCCCAGAAACCACACGATTATATAGCCAAAGGGAATACGCCGCGCCTAAAATCATCCCAAGCGCTGCTAATGTGGCTACTAAGCTATTTCTTTGGAAAGCTCCTACTAAGATGAGAAATTCCCCGATAAAGCTGCTAGTACCAGGTAAACTCATATTGGCCAAAGTGAAAAAGAAGAAAATGGTAGAGAAATTCGGCATGGTGCTCACTAAACCTCCGTAATATCTAACAAGTCGAGTCTTATGTCGGTCATATAGAACACCAACACATAGAAAAAGGGCTGAAGAAACCAGTCCATGACTTAACATCAGTAGAATGCTACCTCAAATTCCCTGTATCTTCAGACTAAACATACCAATAGTCACCAGATTCATATGAGCTACTGAGGAGTAAGCAATGATCTTCTTAAGATCGATCTGTCTTAAAGTGGTCAAGGAAGTATATATTATAGCAATCGCGCTTAAAGTATAAATGAAAGGAGTGAAACAAAGTGTCGCTTCAGGAAACATGGGTATTGAAAATCTTAAAAAGCCATAGGTTCCCAATTTTAAAAGAATTCCCGCCAAGATGACGGATCCTGCCGTAGGTGCCTCTACATGAGCTTCGGGTAACCAAATATGAACTGGTACCATAGGCACTTTGACGGCGAAAGAGGCGAAAAAAGCAATCCATAGAAAGATTTGGCGCCGCTCACTAAATTATGTGGTTAATAAAATTTGTAAATCGGTGGTTCCTGTTTGGAAAAGAATCAACAGAATAGCTAATAGCATAAAAACAGATCCAAGTAAAGTATAAAGGAAAAGCTGATATGCTGCCTTGATCTTTCTTTGTCTCGAACCCCATACCCCTATAATAATGGTAGAGTAAGGGGTGGCCCCAAAGCGGAATTGACCGGTGGTGATTGGTCGAAGCTCCAGTAGGTAGCCACTCCCTTCTCAGGGAACCGTACGTGAGACTTCCACATCATACGGCTCCGTCCCGAGCTTCCGTCGTCGGCCTTGTCATTAGACCACTATCTATGCATGTATTTTCAGCCTGGACTCTATAATCTTTTGCTTCTCAGGTGGTGGCGAACAATGCTGCTTGTGTTGCGGGAGATGCCCACCCGTAGGGCCCGGCCTGCTTCCCGCCCGAAAGAACCACTCACTAGCTAGCCGGACTAGTGGGGGGCCTATCTGGAGACATACTGAAAACCATGCCTTTCGAACCAAATGCAACGCCCGTCTTCCAAATCAAAAGAAAAAGGGGGAAGAAAGATGGAGTGCAGCCTGTAGAGCACATGTAACGCACAGTCGGGTTGCTCACGCAGCGGATCTCTCTCTTTTTAGATATCTAAAAAGAGAGAGAGGTGTGAAAGTAATAGCTTTATGTTATGGCCGCCCACCGGCTTACGGCCTTTATGCTACTACTACTGTGATGTGAGCGGTTCAAATTGCTTTGATCTTTCCCAATCATCCTGGCCGGAACTTGTACGCAGCACTTGTACGGAGGTGCATGCATAAAGGTTTGGAACTTTTTTCTTATCTGAATCTTAAGAACAGGACCCTGCCCTATTCTCGAACCCTCTGCCGAGCTCCACCCTGCCCGCATTTCTTTTTTTTTTGAAGGGGCAAAAGAAATGTCTCCACCTGCTGCCAACAGTCTTTCTTCGGAATTCTACTGAACGGGTCGATCCTCCCCCCCCGTTTGTTTTAGCCACCCCCCACCCCCCGTTTGTTTTAGCAACTTATCCTAAGGTCTCCTCGCCAAGAGCTCCCCGGCGACGACAGAGGAAGCAACCCGCCTGCTGTGGCGGGGCGGCTTTTTTCTTTCACAATAAGACCTGGACGATTATCCCTACCCTCGGTAGCTTACGAGTTTACGTCCATCCCTGGTCGGGTACAGTTTCCTTTTTCTTTCTCCCTTGTAGCCGTTACCCGAATTCGCGCAAGTGTGTCCACACCCCCCAAACTGACTTGACGAGGAATCCATTCTCGCGAACAAACACAACCCCTACACACACCTAGGAGCACCCCTTCCTGCATATCCATACAAGACCCGAGTAGGCGGGTCGAGGTCCTACGAGGTACCCACTACTCGGAGTACCCTCCCCAAAGGAAAAGATGTGTTTGTCAGGTTCGGTTCTTCTTAGTTGGGTTAGGCGGGTTCGACCAGAAATGCTATGCTTACACACAAGACTACCCCTCTTCCCGAAAGCTTCGCGGGGACTACTTTACGACGACGGACGACCGCCCGTAGGGGGTTTACTGCACAAGGCCCCTGCAGAGGAAAAGCTTTATCCCAGCGAATATAAGATGCTCAGCTCCGCACAACATAGGGATTAGCACGCTTTCGGGAAGAACATAGAATAGTAGAGGATCCAGCATGCGGAACACGGCGATCATTAGAAATTCACGAATTAGAGATGCTGTAATATACTCTTTCCCATAACTTCTCATACCAGACCAACCCACTAAAATGCAAATAGGGATCAGAAATGTGGTCAATATCACGAAGAATAAAGAGATACCGTCTATACCCAAATAAAAATGGATGTTTTCATAAGGAAGCCATCGAAGGCTTTCCACAAATTGAGATTTGGCCGTAGAAGGATCGAATTGTATCCGAAGAACAGGGGAATACAAAAAAGTAATAAGAGAGGCGCACAGACCAATCAATCGTATCGGTCGTATTCTTGAATTTGGAATGAAAAGAGGAGTAATGCTTCCTAGCACGGGACACAGAATAAGACCACTTAGATCAGAATAGCATTCACAGAAATGTTCTAACATAGAGTAGAATCTAACATTAAAGAGATTAGTTGACAATAGTCAAAAGATGGGCGCCTAATTCCAATACAATAGGGGTCTATCAGTGCAAGTCAGCTGAACACCGTGATTGATGAGTGGGTAGGTGGGTTAGGTGCACCTCTCGCCCAGTGGGAAGTAATGAGGCTAGTCTCCCCCCCCCTGAATGAAGAAGTAGTAAGGCCCCCTTCCCGCGTATGCGCCTTTATTTATTATTTAGTTTAGATTTTTATTCTTTCTATTTTTTAATTACCAATGGGGAATCCTTCTAAAAAAATCTATCTGGCAAAATGCAATTCGTCGAGTTCAATCCAAGGTGCACCTTGCCTTTTTTCAGGTAGCTTTCTTACGCCTATTCAGCTAGGGGGCCATTGGTCATAGCTGAAATTCGTCGAAGAAAAAAAAAGAAGAGAAAGAAAGGGAAGTTTTTTCTTTCAATCCAAATAAGAGAACAAAGAAACCACTCTAAAATGAAAGTGAGATAAAATCAAAGAAGTTTCAGTAAGAACTAGCACTAGACTTCTTCCCCCCTTTCGACTTTTCCTCTCTCCTTTAGTTTGTGCTTCCACCCGGGCTTTTCCTTCTGTTTTATAGAGACCCGAGGAAATTCTTCTAAAAATGCATGTAGAAAGGTGAGGCATTTTCCCCGGCATACGAAAAAAAATTCCAGGATGACGCAAAAGACGAGTAAGGGACGGGGAGGGGGAGGCTCTCGAAACCAAACGAGACTAGAAGGAACATGGGAATTAGCACCATTCATATGAGTGCTTTTGTCTCGAAGAGCCAACAAAGGGGCAACCCTCTCTCTCTATCTTGGTCTCCGTTTAGCATCATATATCGATCTGGAGAACATTTTGATTGGTTGTAGTGCGGATTAAGGAGCTGCTCCTCCATGCTGTGGCTATAGAGGTGGGGGTTGTCGCCGCCTGATAGAGACAGAAGCGGGGGCCACCGGAGTTATCTGCGTTGAGTGTGTCGATTGAAAGAAAGAAGACTACTACAAAATGAAGTTAAAGCGACACTGATAAAGTGTTGTATTATGTGTTAAAAATGTTGCATTATGCCTAATGTGACACTTTATCAAGTGCTATGTTATGTAACGTTGCCTTAGGTATAAGCGACACTTTCAATTGGAATGTGCAACATTTTTTAAATGTGTTGCCTATGTTTACCAAATGTGATACTTTAAAGTGCAACATTTTTTACCCTCAAACGCAGCACTTTTTATACTCAATTGTAACACTTTCACGGTGAATTGCAACACTTATTACATTAAAATGCAACACTCTCTATATCAAAGTGCAACACTTTTTACATTAAATGCAACAGGTCTTTTACTTAAGTGCAACAATTTTTCGCACAACCACAACACTTTTAGATTCATGTGCAACACTTTCTCATTATTACAACTAAGTATGCAACACTTTATCATGTCAAACGAAGCACTTCTATTTGTTCTCAATCATATAAGGCGACACTTTTATAAATGATTAGTAACACTTTTGTTTCACACAATACAATGCTAAATATGTGATATTTGTACCATTTACATTCTTCAAAAAGGTCTAATGATACATTAATAGTTAACATTTGTTCAACCATACGAACAATAAAATACCATAGATAACATCGTATTGTACTTTGACAAAATTGTCCAATGTACGATAACCAACATAAAACTTCTAGTGAACAAAAGAAAAAGCAATCAAACTATAATGCTGGACATCTTGAGTTCATCTTTGCAAATCTCCACATACAGCTTGAAGTACCGACGTTGCCTGGTCCAAATGAAAATGATAGAAAACACTGTTAGGTTACACTCTTGATATATATCCAAACAATAAGATGACCAAATCTTTACAATAAAGCACATTCCAACAGCATTCAGGATAACACTATCAGCCAAAAAAGAGATCACTAGACCACAGAGCAACAATATAAGTAAAAATTCAATATATTGTAATATCGAGAAGAGTACAAATTGTGGATTTTTAGATCTATTAATGGATTTACAAAGATATAAATAGGTCAGCTTTTGTTACAAGGTTACAAAGGGACAAACTTGCTACAAAAACATAAAAAGGGTCATAGCTATCACAAACCAAATTTATTGCAAGAGATATCAAATTGTACAAATATCATAAGTCTATTTCTAAAGCTGGTTGATGTTTTGACCACTCTAAAACATAATCCTAGCCATGCTATTACCTATAAGCCAAGTGCACATATGTATCATTATGCCTTATCAAGTCCTCATACATCACATGTTTCTCCTAACATATGTATATACCCTTCGGTTTCTGGTTACTAAAGGACATGCTCATTCAATCAAAGTAATACAACAGCCCACAACACTCAACAAAACAAATCAATACACCATAAATCAGCACCTTGGTATATATATATCCTCTGGTGCTACCCAATTCAAACATGTATACAGAGTAGTCAGTGTGACAGCATATATAATTTATTTCCTAAATGCAGATACATAAAACATATTTATACTAAAACAAGAATGTACTATTTGGTCATTATATAAATTGGAGCAGCTTTTGGTCAAAATGGGACAAATGGGTCGGTTTGTCTTGTAAGGTTTTCTTTAGTCATGTAATTTGTTTGGAGCATGTTTAGTATCAAACTAGAATAAGATGGATGAAACGTACCTTCAACCGAACACAGACGCTAACTCACGCTAAAAACTTTTTAACAACTCCAGGAGGTAACTTTTCTATAAGCATTTGGACTACATCTTCAACTAATCTGTCATGTTGGTCATCAATTTCCTTACGCATTTCTTTACGAGTTTCTTCTATTTCAGCCATATTTTTTTTATGTTCCTCTGCGAGCTCAAGCTTCTTCCGTTCATGATCATCTTCAATCTGCTTTCGCATTTCAACCAGCCATTTGATTTCAGCATCTATAGCAGTTTTCACAGATTCCATAAGCTCCGTTGGAACCATATATGATGTCTCGCTCCCATTCACCTTCTTTATTAGCTTATTAGTAACACCTTTACCAAAAAGTCTAAGGTGTCCATTGTACTCTTTGTTCATCACAGCGAGAAAGGGATCTATAGGACCACTTACATCTTGACCACCTCCATCTTCTTCTTCTGGAGCCTGATAGTTCTTCATTTTTTCCTTCATTATAGGTAAGAAAAATGATTACCCAATTCACATCTAACTAATTGTATATAATATATAAACTTTATATCTTATCTTACAATCAATCTTTCTGTTTCATCGTATGTATCAGCATACACATGTCCTTCTTTCCTTTCACGCGTGCGCTCAAACAATTTAGTTAAGCTAGGTGGTTCCTTGTTTGGATCTTCATTTTTCTGTATTCATAACAAAATCGAGAAGACTGTATCATTAGTGGTATGCCTTTAAAAGTAAATATCATGAAGAAAACAATGATTGTTTACCATATCCTCACGAATTCTTGCGAAACTTTTTGGACCAGATGTATGCATGTTTTTTTGTGACATTCGTCGTGCCTTTGCAGTTAAACAACGCTTCTGTACGTACATTAATAGATATAGAAACATATCAAACGAAAAGTATCATTGATAAAGAAATATTAATAGTAAATAATTCACTACCAAATTACCTGCTCTTCTGTTTTATTCCATAAGCGTAGCAACTGTAAAAAATCCTTTTCCGGTATACATTTTGGACGGTTCTTCAATCTGCTCTTGTTATCCTTCAGGTCATAAAAGTGCTTTTTCTTGAGCCGTGATTTGTGTCCCCTCCAACACGCTCCAATAGTCTGTAGCACCCAACGTTTAGCATCTCCTGGTACAACGTATTTTTCCTACAATGAAGAGTAGTATCGTATAAGTATAAGAAGAAAACTCCATACATATAGGGAGGATGTAACATCATAAAAACATACCAAAACATACTCCCACATTCTGTCCTTGTTAGGAACTTTGTGCCATGAAGTATAGATCAATGGAGCATAACTATAAGTACGAGCTATTGTACCCAAAAATCGATAAAATTTTCCTACTTCGTCTTTTTCCTCGGTTACAGGTCCGATAGGTTGTCCAAATTCGTTTCATATGATGGCCTCACGTAATTTTCAAGTGTGTATGTTATGCATCATTGTTGGTCCTCTTTTCTTAGTGGCAGAGATAGCTAAAATACGTATAAATAGTTAATATAAATCATACTAATTCAAACGAAAAAAGAAGGAAAGAAACAAAAAGGCCATGGTATTCGAGTTAACCTGTTTGCTTTTGTGATTGGGGGACCTGAAGTATTTCGAGTTCAACATCATCATTTTCAAAATCATCCTCACTGCCATCATCTTCTATCTCATTATCACTATGATCAAACAAAAGCTCTATATTCTCATTCTCATCTTCAACTCCACAATTTTCTCTATCAGCATCATTTACATCTATAATCATGAAAGAATATTTATGAAATGAAGTTTATAAAGGTTGAGAACTCAATAATTGATATATGAAATTTTATATTCATAAGCAACCTATACAAAAAACCCCTTATTCAAATTCACTCAACAATAGGGTCAACTGATAGGTAGTAAATGAAATATAGTGGTTGCTATCACGCTTAAAGCATGTATTTTAATTTTAATGCGTCACATTAAATAATATTAATTTAAAAACAACACATGTACCATGAGATCGAAAGTCGTCCTCTATGTCTTCATTGTCATCATCTTCACTGGTTACCTCCTCTCTCTCTCTTTCATTCACATCTTGATGCATAGAAGATTGATTATGAAAGAAAAAAAAGGTTTACAAATTCCCTATTATCTTGCTATGTAATATTTTATTTGAAGTTTGTGGTTGACATATCAAATACGTACCTTGAGATCTTACATCATCCTCACCCTCTTCGTCCACGAGGAAAAGTTGTTTTCTTGATCCACTAGAGATGCTTGCTGTTGCAGAATCAGGCTTAGCTGCATTCTGACCCGAATGCCTTTGTGACCCTTTCTTGTTTAATATAAGTTCACCCAGGGTGACTTTTGCTCTTGATTGATTCTTGTTTGCTGCCCTTCTATCAATAAATTGTCCATTTTGCTCATTAGCTTCTTTACATTGTTGTAACCTGCTCTTTTTTGCTACATTAGAATCAGCAAAAGTTTCCAGTCCGTCACAACTTTCCTCGGACACACGAGAGACATTTGGAGCAACAATCCAGTGCTTTGCTAAGTTAGCATATTTGTTCATGGACAGTGGTGCAATATACTGTGTACGAAGTTGCTGTAACAAGTGAAATTTCCATAAGAGAAACATTAATTGTATATAAATAAATAAAATTGTGATGTTGCTCAGATCTAGTTACCTTTTTGGGTGCTCCAATAGTTGCAGCAACTTCTTTAGGGTAATCTTTGCCAGTTTCACCATTATGTTCACGAGAATACCTGGCATCTCTTTCACTTATAGATGTTGATTTCTTTTTCTTTTTCTTTGTTTTTTGACTATCTACTAAACTTGTCAAAGAATTAGCAATCTTTTTAATTCCTAACTGTCTTAATCGTTCTTGGTATTCTTCAACCCTCAACAGTTTACTCCTCTCATAATCAGTCACCATGTTGTTTCACCTTGGTCTTGGTTGCTTTTGTTTCCCATACCTGTTGTAAGTCCTAGATGAAAATTGAAAACAGAAAAATGAAAACATGGAAGTTGAAAATTGAAAACTGAAAACATGAAAACACATATATTCAGTCCAGTAAATCTGTAAGCAATCAGCTAAAGCATGCAACATACAAAAGATGGTCTGCAAAAACTACAAAACTGATCAGATAACATCAAAAAGATTTGCAGGGTATGATTTAAAAAACTCTACATCATCTCTCAAAAGCAAGCTCTATGTATACCCAAAATGCAGATATATTGAAGGGATTTAAGCACTTGAAAGTTAAATAAACCAAACACCATAGAGTGAAGCAAACGGGTTTTTGGATAAACTCCTATATGTGAGAATTAAAATGCGACTTATCTTAATCATGTTCAATACAAACTGAAAATGAAGACCTGCCCCGCAACAAACCCGATAACCCCGATAACCCGACTCAACCAGACCCACAAACCCGATAACCCGACCCGATAACACCCCTACCCGCAAGAGACTTTAATAGCACAAAGCCAAACTAGGGGAGAATATATATGCTCATAAGCGTACTAAGAAACAATCTTAACATAACTCACACGCACACTCTCGCTCCAAGGTCATAATTGCTTATTACAAATATGGCATATGCACATACAAAAACAGCAGTAGACGCATACGATTCCTGTAAATGATGAATAACGATATGAAATCAGTGGCATGAAACGGAAACCTAAACTGAAAACTGAAAACATGAAGTCACATTTACTGTCATCAAGACAAAATGACCATAGAAATTGATAGCGCCTTGGGCTGAAACTAGACTTTTCGAGACCAGGTTTCAACCCTTACTAGGCCTAATCCAGTCCCAAAAAGTAACCAGTCAAAAGTTAACCCCATTCGATCTCATTCTGGTCCTTTATCATGTTCCAGTAGATTAACAAGATTATAAGCTAATACTGTATGTGACTTAAGACATTATGTGTCTAGGTGGTACAAGGACATGTCCACAGAGGTAGGTTATGAGAACCAAATTCACACAATTAAGTAACTACCTATCTAAGAATGGCTACATAATAAGGAATGACCACTAGCGATCCCACCCACTCTATTAAGTAGTCTCTCACTCTGTCCCTCAATAATTCCTAAGCTATCTCCCATTATTCTGAGACAGAAGCATATGTATTATTTAATATTCACAGCTACATACCAATAATGGTCTCTCTTTACCTCATAATCTGTCTTTTTATAAAAGCTCGCGATTATCACTACACAATATACATCACATACATTCCGAAAGCAAATTAAAACCCTTCATCACACATCATTGCATTTTGAACCAAACATGCTTTCATTCAATAAAGTCTGATCAGTAAAGAACAATTATTTTTCCAAGTCAGTCGACCAAAACCATAGACATATCCATGTACCTTAGTGCCTTATAATCATTAAATAAACCCTATGTAGTTGTAATTAAGTCTAGTTAGGATCAAGGTTAACACTAATATAACTGAAATAGGTTACTTGGATTATCTAACAGATAGCATTCATGATATGCATTAAATAGAAGATAATCCCAATGCCTCTATTTTAAAATACTACTACAAAATGAAGTTAAAGCAACACCAACAAAGTGTTGTATTATGTCTTTAAGATGTTGCTTTATGTATAATGCAACACTTTTAAAAGTGCTCCTTTATGTAACGTCGCCTTAGGTATAAGCAACATTTTTATGGGAATAGGCAACACTTCCTGAATGTGTTGCACATGTTTAACAAATGCAATACTTTGGAATGCAACACTTTTTAGGCTCAAAGACAACACTTTCTGCATCCAAATGCAACACTTGTTACGTGCAAGTGCAACATTTTTTAGAATCAAATGCAACATTACTACGCACAAGTGCAACACTTTTTGATTTTGTACTGCTAAATAAGCAACACTAATATCAATCAATTGCAACCCTTTCTTTTATTTTTTTTGCACACTGTTGCAACACATATTTATATTTGCAACGCTTTCGTTTCGTGAGATACTGTGAGGATCTGGTTTGAACACGGTTAAGGTGGTTAAACCTTGTGTCTTTGTGTATGAGATATATTGACTTAATATGATTAAGCACGCGGAATTTACTTAACCACACTTAGAAGGTTATGTATGTTATGGAAATGGAAGAATTATGTTTGTTACTTAACAATGAACAAAGAAAGTATTTCACTAAACGATTCAATATTATTCCAAATAATACGAGTGATCTTGAGTTTTTCACTAGGGTTACAAAACCTTGAATCTTATGTTTTAGACTTGTGATATTGTTTTTGTTCTTGTTCTAACAGTTATGCATGTGCATGTGTGTTCTATTGTGTCTACTCTTTAATATCTAAGTCTAAGATCTCTTTTATAGTTGCAAGAGATCTTTACAAATTTTGCTAAAAGTCTTGACCGACTTACTTATTTAACTTATGCATATTGTGTCAGTACATAAGATACAACATGTATCTATGTATACAACTTGTTAACTAAGCACATGGAGTAAGATATTATCTACCGTATATGTTTGACCAAAATACAATAAATATCTTTTCGATCTTATCCAATGAGTCACTGATCAGCAGTACTTTGATGAAGCAGCAGTACTTTGATGTAGCAGCAGTACTTTGATCATGAACTAGCAGTATCTTGATGTACTAGCAGTACTTTGATGTACTAGCAGTACCTTCAGAATATTTAATTCCCAACAATCCTCCCCTAAACATGTGAATTAATTCAAACATGTTTTTCTGAATTAAATGAGGACTTGTGAAGATCTTTCAAACACTTCTTGAATCTGAACTATTCTTCTATTCTGAACTCATCTGCTTTGTTCTTCTTTGACTTCAGCAATATCAAAAACATTGTACCAAAAGATGGTGCAATTTCCTTGGATGGAGGAATTGTAAGAGGCAATGATGCTGTGTATCTTGGATGCTTGTTTCAACAAGTGAAATCATCTAACCAGCATGTCTTTGAAGTGAAATTGAAACTTTTCTTCGTTTGATCTAGATAGAACTTTCTCCTTTAGGAATGCTTCATCCCTTCTAGATATTTGATCTGTTCTAATCATTTTCAACCTCTACATCATCTTGTATGCTCTTGTCTTCTCCTTCCATATATTGGTTTATTCTTCCTTTTCTGGGCAATCTCACTATTTACTCCCCTGAAGCAAAGAACTTCTCTTCATATCACCTGATCTATCAGTTTGAACTTGTTTTCAGACAATATTGTACATGAAGCCATCAATTCCTTAAGAGTTTAAGATGCTGTCCTCATCACTTCTAGGTGTGTTAACTCCTATGAGAGGTGAATCAGTGGACATTTTGATTCATAATCCATAAATGAATGGTTTTTCTGAATCCTTGAAAATCCTTTTAAGAAATCATTTAACTTAGTAGTATGTTTATGATTTTAGAATTGAAAAATCATACTACTTCAACCATTTTGAAAGAATCAAGTGTGTAACAGACACCTAATCAAAATTTCGGTTTAAAAATAACCTCTGGTTGTGTGAGAACCAATGTATATCAGTTATTACTAACTGCCTGTGAAAAGATAAATCTATTCAAAAGATTTTCTTGACAGGGTTTCCAGCTCATAGTAATTGTTTCCTCCAACACAAGTGTTAGATTTACTTTCACTAGCTGTTATTTCTATCAGATGTCCTTAGACTAACTCATTATACTTAAAAGTATAAAATGATAGAAAGTGAGTTGTATCAGTTACTATCTGATCAACTAAGTCATCAATTCAATTGTGAAATATCATAATTAGATTTCAAGAAAGAAGTTTTAAGGAGGTTTAATTCCTAAACTCAGTCCATCATAAATCTATTATGGTCAGCAATATGATAAGCATTCTGCTGTTCCCATTTCACTTGAAATATCCTTTGTGTTCACATATTCATACCTGAAATAGTTAGTCTAAAACCAAAAGAACAATGTACAAAGTACTTGTCTTGCATTAGATTAATCATAAAACCAACTGTATGAATAACACAATTCAAATTTTGATATAGCAGTACCTTATAAATCCAGCAGTACTTTCAAAAATTTATGTACAAAAACACATCATATTGAAAATTTAAAGATTAAGCATTCCAATACTTGCTATTAAGTACTGAAACCTTGAAACATCAAAAGCTTTTGTTAACAGATCTGCAAAATTATGCTCTGAAGCAATTTTAAGAACTTGAATTAATCTTTTCTCATTGCAATCTCTTATAAAGTGATGTCTAATTTCAATGTGTTTTGTTTTAGAGTGTTGTACAGGATTTTTAATAATACAAATTGTACTACTATTATCAATATAAATAACAGTGTTTAAGAAATTGTACCCATAATCAAGGAGTTGGTTTTGAAGCCATAGAACTTGACTAGAGCAACTTGCAGCAGCTATATATTCAGCTTCAGTTGTTGAATTTGCCACACTTGTTTGCTTCTTACACTGCCATGAGACAAGTCTACACCCAAGGAATTGACATCCTCCAGTTGTTGACTTTCTGTCTAAGCTAGCACCAGCATAATCACTATCCGAATATGCTACCAAGTCAAAAGGAGATTCTCTAGAATACCATATACCCAACTTTGGTTGACCTTTAAGATATCTAAAAATTCTCTTGACTGCAGTTAAATGAGAAACCTTTGGAGTAACTTGAAATCTTGCACAGACACAAACAGGAAACATGATATCAGGTCTAGATGATGTAAGATACATCAAAGAGCCTATCATAGATCTGTAATTGTGTACATCTACATTTTCTCCATCTTCATCTTTCAGAAGGTGCTTCTCTGAGTCCATTGGTGTGCTTGCTATTTTTGAATCAGCAAATTGAAATTTTCTAAGTATCTCTGCAACATATTTGTCTTGACTAATAAATATGCCTTCAGATGATTGCTTAACTTGCAAACCCAAAAAGAATGTAAGTTTCTCCCATAGAACTCATTTGAAACTTATCTTTCATAAGCTTCTCAAATTCTAAACACATTTCCTTCCTTGTAGATCCAAAGATAATGTCATCCACATACACCTGCACTAACAGAAGATCCTTCTTGTGCTGTTTGATGAAAAGTGTCTGATCAATCTTTCCTCTTTGAAATCCATTTGCTAATAAATAGGAAGCAAGTGTTGCATACCAAGCTCTTGGTGCCTGATGAAGGCCATAGAGAGCTTTCACTACTCTGTACACTTTGTTTGGATGTAGTGGATCAATGAAACCAGGAGGTTGTGAAACATACACCTCTCTTCCAATTTCACCATATAAAAATGCGCTTTTGACATCCATTTGATAGACTGTGAAGCCTAAAAATGAAGCATAAGCTAGAAACAGCCTAATTGCCTCAATCCTTGCTACTGGAGCATAAACTTCATCATAATCTATTCCTTCTTCTTGTGTGTACCCTTGTGCTACTAGTCTAGCCTTATTCTTGATCACAATTCCTCTGTCATCCCTTTTGTTCTTAAAAACCCATCTAGTGCCAATTAGCTTCTCACCTGTAGGTAAATCAGCTAGCACCCAAACCTTTTGAATCTTGAACTGAAGAAGCTCTTCTTGCATAGCCTCTACCCAGCTTGAATCATCTAGGGCTGTAAGAATATTCTTTGGTTCCTTTTGAGAGAGAAAACATACAAATAAACATGAGTTTGAAAGTTCATGTTGTTTTGAAGCATAAAGGGCATCAAGAATCCCTTGTTGGTCTGAAGAGACTAGTTGTCTTCTTGTCTTCACACCAGATTGTACATCTCCAATCACATTATCTAGGGAATGAACTTTGTGAATTCTTGTGTGTGGTGTAGTAGGAACATGATAAGATGATGAAAGATTAGTCAAATCCACTTCATCTTCTTGAAATTCTGCATCTTTTGAGTGTGAAGGACCAGCAGTACCTTCAACTGAACTAACAGTTCCTTCAAATGAACCACCAGTACCTTGAGAAGTACTCACAGTACTTTGCTCTGTCTCAGCAGGACTTTCAATATTCAACATATTGAGTTGTTCCTCTGTTCCAACATCTTTTCTTTGAGCCTCAACATCCTCTTTTGCTTTATCAGAAGAAGATTCATCATTGTTTGAAGCTAAATCCACACTGGTACTTGACCACAATGGCATAATGACATCAGATTGATCTTTATCTAACTCCACCTCATTTGTTGCTTGTGAACCTGAAAAATTATTAGTTTCTGCAACAACAGGTAAATAATTCATAGAGTTTGTTAAATAATCAAGATCAAATATCCATTTGGGTCCTTGACCTACTACACTGGATTTGTTTTCCTGAAACTCCACATGTAGTTCTTCTTGAACTTTCTCAGTTCTTAAGTTGTAAACTCTAAAAGCTTTGCTAACAAGAGAATATCCAACTAAGAAACCTTCATCTGCTTTACCATCGAATTTTCCTAAATGGTCTAAGGTATTGAGAATTGTCACATGACATCCAAAAGGTCTAAGAAATCCTATTGCAGGAGTTCTACCATTAAAGAGTTCATATGATGTCTTATTGTGAGGCTGCACAACTAAAACTCTATTTTGAACATAGCAAGCAGTGTTAATTGCCTCTGCCCAAAAGATTATTGGTAGCTTAGAATCAGCTAACATTGTTCTAGCAGCTTCAATTAGTGTTCTATTCTTTCTTTCAACCACTCCATTCTGTTGTGGTGTTCTAGCAACACTATATTCTCTCCTAATACCTTTTTCTTTGCAGAAATCATCCATAACTCTATTTCTAAACTCTGTCCCATTATCACTCCTAATGACTTTTACTTTCTTGCTTACTTGGTTTTCTATCAGTGTAATGAATTCCTTAAGGATGCTTGATGTCTCATCCTTAGTGGCTAAAAAGAAAACCCATGTAAATCTGCTATAGTCATCAGTTATAACAAGACAATATTTTTTATGTTGTATACTCCTTACTGAAACTGGTCCAAATAAGTCCATATGCAGCATAAACAATGACTGATTGATAGAGTTAAAAATTTTGGGCTTACAAGTGGCTTTGTGTTGTTTGCCTTTTAGACAAGCAATGCATGTTTGATCATTTTCAAATCTTTTGTGAGGTAAACCTCTTACCAAACCATTCTTAACAATTTTATTTATGGTTTTGAAGTTAATATGACCAAGCCTTCTATGCCATAACATTGATTCATCCAATGTGGCCTTTGATACAAGACAAGTTAAATCTTCTTTAGAAATGATGTTCTTCATATCAACACTATACATGTTGGCCTTTCTAGGAATTCTAAGAAGTACTTGATTTTCATCAGGCATCTTAAAATCCTTAGATAGAACAAGACATTCAGTGTCAGTAAAAAGGACATTATTCTTTTTGTCACACATTTGTGAAACACTAAAAAGATTATACTTTAACTCTTGTACATAGTACACATTTTCAAAATCTAAATTTCCGGTTTTAATAGTACCTTTACCAGAAATTTTGCCACGAAAACCACCTCCAAAGGTAACATATCCTCCATTGAATTCTTGAAAATCTGAAAGATAAGACATGTTGCCTGTCATGTGATTGGAACATCCACTATCTGAGTATCCTTGATCTTGATGATCAATAGAATGTCCCTGCACACAAATAAGAAAGTTAGTTTTCTTTGGGGATCCAAGCCATTACTGACTTGAATCTGCCTCTTGCATCAATATAGTTTAATCTTTTAAGGACTGTTGATGCAATATTGGATTTTTGAATCCAACATGCTGAGGCCTTAACAGCATTTGCCCTATTACCCTTAGCAGCAGAGTGAATAACATGTTTAGCAGAGTTTGCTAACTTTGAAGTCACACCCTTTGGTCTCCAAATTTGTTTGTGGACCACTGCTTTTGATTGAATGGGCCTTAGAACAGTTTTAGATGCATGTTTGAAAGTTGTTTTTGCATCCTTAGCTGTTGATTTTGGGTTAACAGTCATCAAAGGTCTAACAGTACTTTTAGATTTACCAGTACTTTGAGTTTGAACTGGCAGTACTTTGTTAACAGGACCTTTTTGTCTATCAGGACCTTTGAGTCCAGACTTGTTTGAGACTGTTCTGGGTTTAGATCTATGAGTATTAGAGTGAAAAAGAGTTTGAGGAGTTTGCCTTTTGTAATTCACCCTATTGTATTCATACCCAGTTACCCTTTGGTTGCAGAAAGCTGCAAGATGGTCAAAACTACCACATGTATAACAAGCTTTATTATAAAATGCAAAGTCATCACCTAATTGGTTAGACTTGAGGTTGTTCCAATTCCTTTGGTTACCTCTGGGCTTGTTTGTAGTTCTATATTGTTCACAATATCTAACTGGTTTCCTAACAGTACCTTTACCAATTGACTTAGGCCTGTTAGTGTTGTGATTGACTATCTTAGGAAGACTTGTTCCTACTTTCTTAACCAATACAGGTTTAGACATAACCTGTTCTTCTTCATCACTATCACTATCAGTTGTACAATCTTCAACAACTATAGTATCTCCTTTCTTAACAAAGGACACCTTGTCCTGATAAGATAAAGTTTTATCTAAACTTTTACTTACCTTCTCTATCTTTGGAGATTTAGTGACCTTAGAACCATATTCCATGATTGGTTCTTGAAACTCAGGTAACCCTGTGTGTGCTAAATCAATACCTGGAGGTGAATGAACACCTCTGTATGGAGGGGGTACAGACTTAAATCCAACACCAGAATTAACTTTATCAATAACTTGGGCTTCCCAAAGCTTATTGAATCCTTCTGAGGAATGTGCTAAAACATCCACAGAAACCTTTACATTTTCTCTTTCATTCTTGTGTTTAGCTAATGATTCATTCAACTCAACAATACACTCATCTCTGATCTTAATGTCATTTTTTAGTATATTGATGTCATCAACAAAATGAATTTCATTATTTTTAAAATGTAAAACTTGTTTTTCTAAAACACCTAGACCTCTTTTGTGATTAGCCAAATTAAACAAAGAATCAAGCAGTTCTTGTTTATGAGCTTCAAATCTCTTATTAAGGTCTTCATAAGCTTTAAGATTAGGACATGATTCAGTACAAGATGTAATATTGTTTACCTCTGAATCAGAATGAGCCATTAGAGCAAATTCATTGGCCAAAAGAGCAGCATTTGGTGGTGCATCCTCTTCAATAGCCATAGAGCTCCAATCATAACCAATACCATCAATAGCCAACATAGCCTTTGGCTCTTCAACAGTAACTTCCTTTTTCCTATCTTGCTTATACCATGTGTTTCTGTTCTCCTGCTTTCTTGGGCTTCTACACTCCTTAGCAAAGTGTCCTAACCTATGACAGTTGAAACACTCTACTTTCTTCTTATCAAACCCAGCAGTATCATTACCATTTATGGTAATCTGCTTCCCAGTTCTTTGCCAATACTTCTTAGCCCTCATGCTAAGCAAAGCAACCTGCCATTTAATATCCATAGCTTCCAAATCATCACCATCTACCTGCTCAAGGTCTTCATGGTTGAGAGGAGAGCCATTTGATTGACTGGTAATAAAAGCATAGAATGTTGCATCTCCAAGACCAGCAACATCCTTGTGAGAACTTGTGGAAGGAGCACTTTCACCTTCATCTACCTCTTCATTCTTACTAATACTAGGAACTGACAAGAGTGCCACGTTTCCAGAACTAGTACCATAATGACCAGATTTCTTCAGACTTTGTTCAACAATTTTGAAGTTGTTGTACAAATCATTGAGCTTCATGGTTTCAATGTCTGGTTTGTTCATCCAGACAATAACATGAGTATGGAACTCATCAGGTAGACTTCTTAAGAACTTCATGTTGAGATCTTCCTTCTCTGTCTCAACACCCAACACAGCTAACTGACTGACAAGCTTATGTAATCTTGAGAATAGCTTATCAAGAGATTCATTACTAAAAGCAGTAAAGTTTTCAAATTGTTGCTTTAGTAATGTCTTCTGTGTCTTTTTGGTAGTTTCATTACCACCAAAATATGCACAAATCTCTTCAAAAAGAGTTTTTGCATCAAGATACTTGTTGAATGATAGCATCTGCTCACTAGGAATGGTCATAAGCAGCAAATTTCTTGCTTTCTGATCATTTCTCTTCAGTATCTTTTCTTCATTTGACACTGGTCCAGTATTTCTTTTTCTACTTGTTTTACCTTCTAGGACAACCTCTGAGTAGCTTGGTGAAAAGGAATCACCATATATAATTATATCCCAAAGAGTATAATCTTGGACCATGAAATATTGCTCAATTCTCATCCTCCATAATTCAAACTCATTGGGTTTGATTATGGGCAACTTTGCAGCAACATTTGTTTGAACATCATGTGGATCCATTTCTGTTTCTTCTAATTCAAATATATCAACCCTAAGCTCTGATACCAACTGTGAGGATCTGGTTTGAACACGGTTAAGGTGGTTAAACCTTGTGTCTTTGTGTATGAGATATATTGACTTAATATGATTAAGCACGCGGAATTTACTTAACCACACTTAGAAGGTTATGTATGTTATGGAAATGGAAGAATTATGTTTGTTACTTAACAATGAACAAAGAAAGTATTTCACTAAACGATTCAATATTATTCCAAATAATACGAGTGATCTTGAGTTTTTCACTAGGGTTACAAAACCTTGAATCTTATGTTTTAGACTTGTGATATTGTTTTTGTTCTTGTTCTAACAGTTATGCATGTGCATGTGTGTTCTATTGTGTCTACTCTTTAATATCTAAGTCTAAGATCTCTTTTATAGTTGCAAGAGATCTTTACAAATTTTGCTAAAAGTCTTGACCGACTTACTTATTTAACTTATGCATATTGTGTCAGTACATAAGATACAACATGTATCTATGTATACAACTTGTTAACTAAGCACATGGAGTAAGATATTATCTACCGTATATGTTTGACCAAAATACAATAAATATCTTTTCGATCTTATCCAATGAGTCACTGATCAGCAGTACTTTGATGAAGCAGCAGTACTTTGATGTAGCAGCAGTACTTTGATCATGAACTAGCAGTATCTTGATGTACTAGCAGTACTTTGATGTACTAGCAGTACCTTCAGAATATTTAATTCCCAACAGATACTAATGCATTATGTGTCATATTATTTTTATAAAGGCAAATACAATATATTTTTCATTCCACTGTAGCAATAACAAAGCACCATAGATAGTATTTTATTGTATATTGTACTGACAGGTAAAAAAATAACACAAATTGTAACAGGTTACAAATTAGTACAATCCTAGAGATCTTGACATCTTCTTTGCAGTTTTTCGCCCCGCGGCTTGATGTACACCAATACAACGCGTAGCCTGGTACATGTGAAAATGATACAGGAATCAGTTAGTTTTTTGTAAGAAAAATTAACGGGCCGCTTGGTTCAATTGTTGAGGAATGCAAAGGGAATGCAAAGCAATGCATTCCCTTTCCCCCCAAATTGTTGGGTAATGCCCCATTACCCACTACCGGGTAATGGGCCATTGCATTCCCCTACACCAACCATCATCAATCATTATATTCCCATTCCCCACCCCTCCTATCCCCCCAACCAAGCACCCCCTAAGCTGCCACTGTTAACTATTATATTTACCAATATCTATACTCTCGAAAGGCAAACAAAACTTATTCTAGATCTGTACAATAACCTTTCAATAGCATTCTAAGAAACAATGTATCAGTCCAAAAATTAACAAAGGAAAATCCGAGAAGATTTATTGCCGCGCGGTATGAAAAAAGTGTACATAATGAGAATTTAGTGGCTCTGCTTTGCAAATGTACCCACAGAGAAGAATAACTATAGTAAAATCAAAATATAGACCCCACACTTTTCAGTATCACATGGGCACATTCGGTTTGGCCAGCTGGAGTAAGTTCGGGTCAAAATGGGTTGTATCATAAACACAGTTTTTAAAAAGCCAAGAAGCCATCATATAATCCAATGAACGTGGCTGTGGGTAACATCAAAAAGAATCCAAAAAAGGTTCAGACAAAAAAAAATACCAGATGCAGTTCTTACAGATTCCGGTGGCAGCCGAGGAGCCTGCAATATCAATTTATGCTTCAAAACATAGTAAGCCAACCAATAACAGAAACCGTTGCATACCTATACGCTGGCGGGGCCCCCGCCGACCAACAGAACTTCCTCTCCTGAGACGCCCTCGCGTCGACCGCACAGGCGCAGGAGCTGTCATAACAGTTGAAGAAACAATTTTTATTAGAAGTAACAGAAAAGAGATGTGATAAGAAGATTGATGAAGGTAATAAAAGAATGAAAGATGGTGATGAACAGATGCGGTATAACCAATGACAGGCTTTGGTATTGAGTTGCTTTCATGATATCCATGAGACAAAAACAAACTTATTTTTGTCAATCCATTGATACTAGACAGTATCAGAGAGATGAAGATAGTCAAGAAATAGAGAAAATGTTACCATCCTTCCTTATATGTCTTGAAAAAATTGACGCCACATGACTCCACTGTTTATACCCCATTTTGTAGTACTAAATAATGGGTTCAAGTGGCGTTAATTTCACTCGAGGCATCTTAAAAAGGATGATCACAGTAACATTTGTTTCCATGTCTTTGAATACACCATCTTTTGTTTTTTGTCTATTTCTCAGCCTTTAAGCTTCATGATGTGTAATTCTATCTATAGCATGACGCACAATAAGTGCACCATAAATTAACTTGCAGGAAGAAGCCAAAATATTGGCTTTATCATCCACTTACCTATTTCCTTAATTATTAATTTTGGTTTTAAGACAGCAATATTCACACGTATCAGATTATTAGAATTATACTAATAACCTCAAGGTTAGCCTAGTGGTTCAGTACTCTCAATGTACATGTTTAAGGTAAACTACCTTCATGAAATATGAAAGAAGGTGAAAAGAAAGACATTCCCGAAACAGATCCTATCAAATATTTCATATTTTCTATGATAAAATTGATTGATGATGATGGTGATAGGAACGACTGAAAACATATAAAAACAAACGAACTAACCACACGATGCCATAGTAGCAGCCACATGAGCGACCGACGGAACATCTGAAATAGAACGCGCAGACGATGTTTCACCAGGAACATGCACACCTGTTGCATGAACAAACGTAGAACCTGTCATGACAATTGAACAGACTATTGTTATTAGAAATAACGGAAAACAAAAGACATGATAGATAATCATTTACCACTAACGCCAGCGTAGGCGCGACAAAAACAACAACGAAGGTGTAATATTTTCATTAAAGGGTGTTTGGGACTAGTCTCAGGACTTGAAACAAGAGAACCAATCGAGTCCAAGTCAGTAAGAGGAACTCCATACAGTCTCTCCATTGTCAGAACTTTTTTGGTACTGCATTCACGATAAACTCTAGGAGCCGTAGCCTAGCGAGTAAGCCCCATTGATTCTAGGTATCCTCTGAAGGCCTCAATGTTTGCTGCCTCTTTTTTAAAGTCCACCTCTTCAAGCATTGATGCTCTTATGTCATTCACAATCGCAACCTACTAAATGTAGGCACAATTAAAACGCAATCAAATATAAGTTGAACAATATATTGCAATTTTTTTGGTCATACCAGTGATGCACGGCTCAATTCCGGATTTAAGAACTCTACAATGCGAGCAACAACATAAATGAAGTTGAGATCTGCTACTAATACATCTTCGATTCCAGGTTTCAAGACCTTTATTACTACATCCGCTTGCGATCCTTTAAGCCTTGCTGCATGTACCTACAGATTATAATCTCAGACTCACAGACTTTTACAAAAAGTTTCAGATGAAGAATATTAAAATCTTGATTCATAGCCTTAAACGACCTCAAAAGCGAAAAATTATGTAAACATAAAAAACTTACACGACAACAACAGCGACTGCTTCATCAAGAGCATCGACACCAGGGAGTATCTTTCCTTCCAACAACTCCAAACTTGCACCACCACCTGTTGAGATGTGACTCATAACATCCGCCACTCCAAGTTTCTCTACTGCTGCCACTGAATCTCCACCTCCGATGATTGTTGCCACCCCCTTTCCACTAAGTTCAGCTAGCTTCTTTGCAACTGCCTGCAATCCACAATCACCAAAATGATCATTACATGGTTCTCATATGCAAATAACAGATAGAGTTGATATATGAAACGCACCTCAGTTCCAACTGCAAATTTGTCAAACTCAAACACTCCCATAGGTCCATTCCAGATGACTGTTTGGGTGGTCTCCAAGGCATCATTGAATGTCTTGACAGAAACTGGTCCAATATCTAATCCCATCCACCCATCTGGGATAGCAGTGGACAGTACAATCTGCATAGCCAAAACAATGTACTTCTTAATTTTAAACTCTAACAAAATAGTAGTTCTAACTTGCAGACATATGCATTCATGTGAGGTACAGGCGTCGAAATGGGCCCTTCTGGTAGGTTGGGACACGGGACAAACTTGGTTTCAGCCATGATGGAGAATGGATTGGGTTCACTCATAATTCTTTTGTTCATTTTTTAATAAATAATTAAAGTGTTATGTATAATTAAAAAAATTAAGCTATGACATTGCTGAGAAGTTTTAATTATCCGAAAAACAAGTACTGTCTAGACAACTATCAACCCGCTTAACCCGTTTCCTTTTTAGCTACTACAGTAATATTTTACCCAAAAGAAATTAGAGATGATATAAAACCAAAACAACTTGTTTATATGGAAATGGGATGCAACAGCCAGCTCTAATTATACCCAATATTTTTTCGATGAATAAGAAAGGTGGCATAGGTAAAAAGAAAAAAGATGCAACCTTGCTATTTGCATCAAGTGCAAACTTGTCAGCAATGACCACATCGGTTGGTAACAATAGAGAAACTCCTTTGGCCTTTGCCTTGGCAAGGAGCGTGGTTACGAGATCAAGCTTGTCTTCCTCCACCAATGAGGATCCAACTGATAAGCCTCGTGCTAGATATTTACTTCTCTATTCATCTTTGGATTCTTGGGGCGAAGACATGGTCACAGTGATTTCTGATATGGATGAGAGAGATAGAGAGTCGGTGAGTGTGTGTAGTGAATTCTGGAGAGGTACATAAGTCGGCAAAGTGTAGGTAATAAGCGCCACTTTTGGGTGAGGCTAAAGTTTTTGGGCCAGGCTGACGTCAGCAAAGTCAACCAACGTTTTGAGGAGCAGTCAACCGACGCTCTATAATATATATAGTAATAAACATGTGCACATTGCTCTCTTACCGGTTCACCATCAGCAGACATTGTCAAAGCCAAAACGGAAAGGATATCTGCAAGCAATTTCTGCATCAAAAGATAAAAGCCAATCAGAAAAACAGATACATACAATAGAAACGCCTTCTTCTACAAAAAAGCGATATAAATACCTTTAAATCTGACTCTGGCATCGACTCGTAGAAAGATTTCAAAGTACCATAATGTGGGCGCAAAAAATTCAATGGCTTCAGGACTGAAGTCATAGAACTTGTCGAAGACCTGATTTCTTGCCTATAAATCAGAAGTAAAAACTCTGAGCATCATATCCTAAATTACCATTATACTCAACAAAGATATATAGACGCGTAAAAGAGCCAAATTAGCATGCAGTAATCAAGTATCCATCTTATTGCAACACTTATAAAGAAAACACTCATAGGCTCACTTATTTTTGAATTTGAAAATGCTCATAGGCTCACTTATTTTCGACTTATGGCCTTATCAACAGCGTATTTAAATCCATAACCTCTAGCTCATAAACCTCTCGTCCAAATTCAGATACCTAAAAAATAATCTAACCCAAACACCTTAAAAGTATAATAGTACAAATAACAACCACACAAGAAACTCCTAAATTTCTAACCGAAAGCCGTAACAAAACTAGTTCCATTATTAAAACATCATCTCACTAAAAAATAACATCAAATACACAAGAGATCTTGATACCTCATGCTTTCAAGAGCAACTTTCTGCAAAGCAGGATCAGCATCTTGTACTCTCTCAACATACAGCTCTAATTGTTGCTTCAACGCCAAATCCTCTTCAGACTATGTAACAATCAAATTCATTAATTAAATAACAAACTCTCAACAGAATTAATTAATTTAATAAAAAATATAAAGCAAGCTTACGAGATCTTCATCCTTCTTATCGTCTTTCTTCTTCTGATATTTTGACGGAACCTTATCATCCTTAGCGTTTGGGGGGGGGGAGGGGGGGGGTGTTATGTTCAGGCTCGATTAGTGATTATTGTTTGTTGTAAACCCTAGAAATTGAAATTGGGATTGATTGATTGGGAAATATCTTTTGACGGAACCTTAACGTCCTTAGGGTTTGGGGTCGTGGAACTGCAGCAGATGTGGAGATGGGGTTAGGGTTCAAAGGCACTTGGAGGGTGATGGTGTGACTAGGGGTGTCATTTGGGCCGACCCGACCCGAACCCGACCCGAGTCAATTCGGGTCGGGTTACTCGGGTCCAAAATCTTAGCCGGGTCAATTGGGTCAACCCGACTAACCCGATTACGAACTAGGGTCGGGTATCGGGTTCAAAATTCTTGCCTATTCGGGTTCGGGTCAACCCGACTAACCCGAGTTTTTGTGTGTTTTTTTTTTTTTTTTTTTTTTTTTTTTTTTTTTTTTTTTTAATTGAAAGGCCCGATTTGTAGTCCTTGCTCTACAGTTGAGAGATTGTATGCATGGGAGAAGAAGCTATACCAAAAGGTTAAGGTAAACTATTTATATTTACCATGAGAAATTACCATTATCTCCTTTATGTAAATATGCATGTTTGGCTGCTACAATAATTTCATTCAATGTTTTAACTGGCTGCTAAAGTATGTGCAATTAGTGTTGATGATTAAATTTTGTGTATTTATTGGTTGGCTTTTTAGAATGTGGAAAGTTTGAAAATCGAGCACGAGAAGAAGGCAGAACAATTAAGAAAAATGGAGATTAAACAAGCTGATTATTTGAAGACCGAGAACAATATAAAAACTAAGTAGACTTATGGTTCATATACAATTTATGCAACAAATTACTAGATTTTAACAACTAAGTTTAAGAAATAAAATTATGTGATTTTGTAAATTGGACAGACCCGAACCCGACTTGACCCGACCCGACTTGACCCGACCCGATTTGACCCGAACCCGACTAACCCGAGTTCAAATAGGGTCGGGTTCGGGTATATTATTTTTACCCTCGACCCGACTTGGACCCGACCCGTTTGACCCGAACCCGACCAACCCGACCCGATTAGCACCCCTAGGTGTGACTGAATTAGTGAAAGGTTGGAGGGAACAAAAAGAGGGATCTAAAAAAAAGTGATTTTGATTTTGGGCCAAATTTGGGGCGGGAGTTAATGAAAATCCAGGGAAGACTAAGA